>CABHPQ010157783.1:22484-46987 GCA_902168405.1 Peromyscus aztecus
TGCCTTCCAACATGATTCTGCTATTCTTCACAATGACTTTCTGTGCCCTCACAAATGTATGTTCTTCACAATGACGCTTTATCATGCTCACAATGACTTTCTGTGACCTTCACAATGACTTTGTGTATACTTATAAAGACTAATGTGCCTTTGCAATTATTCTGTGTGAACCCCAGGAAGATGCTTCTTATCTTCACAATGACTGTGTGTGATCTTCACAATGACTCAGCTTAACCTTCACAATGACTTTTTGTGACCTTCACAGTGGTTTATGTGCCCTCACCATGACTGTGTGACCTTCACAATGACTCTTTTTGACCCTCACCAATGACTATATGTCCTCCACAATGGCTCTGTGTGCCCTCAACTGTGACTTGTGTGTCACTCTCTATGATTTATGACACTCAGATGACATGTAACTAAGAATGACAAGTATCAATTTTATTTCACAATTTTTAAAAAGCATTAAAAAAGGTTTGTATTGGAAAGCGATAACTTACAATTTATAAATTCCAGTATGTAAAACAGTTGTGATGATATCTAAGCTGATACAAACTATCCTAAAAGCAATGATTGTTTCTTTTTCCTTTTCTGTTCTTTTTCTTCTGACACAGACAGCAGTTCTTATCCTAAGTAACAGCAGCAGTAACTTGAAAGTAGAAAACCCCACAATTCAAAATATATTCCATATATTCAAAATAGAAAACACATGACTTGCCCTGACTGATCCAACAATCCTTGTCTCCATCTTGTCCTTGCTTCTGCCATGTGAAGATGGCACCGGTGCCCTCTAGGCCTGAATGTCTCTCTATCCCAGTGTCTGACATCAGCGCTCCAGCTCCTGTGTAAACAGCCTTGTAAGATGTTCCAATACTGTGGAGTTGCAGTTTCCCCCCCCTTGTTTACAGAGTATAAAACGTAAAACGATTGCATCTTTCTAGAGTGGCCAGTGGGAGGGGTCCCCTTTTTGATGATAATCCGGGATCTTCCAAATGCAGTATCAAATGAAATCGATTTTTAACCTTCAGCATTTCTCTTCTGATTGAGAGTGATGTTTCGGGATTTGGGGCCAACGTCTCACTTCCAATCAGTCTGGCTTTCCTCAGCAGTGTCTGTCTTTGAAGTCCATCGGGGCTTGGCATGTGGGAAATATATTCAGGTTACACAAAGGAACACAACCCTGCTGGCTTTGATCATCTCTCTGTCATAACACAGATGACTGGGTTGCAAACAATAGCACACACATGTGCATTATGAGAACGCCATTTGGGGGAGCGCAGCTTGCGTCCTCATGGAAGTCTGCTGGTTAAATCCTACATATTTTATGACTTTCCTAAAGCCAAATTCTCATCAGGGTTGGGGACACACAAACAAAATGCCAATCAGTTATGACTGGGCACCATGTGGACATGAAAGCAGATGTGGACTACCATGGAACACTCGATGGTAAGTTCTTCCTACATCTGGTAAAAGAACAGATGCCATGTGAAGCAATAGATATGGACAAGCCCAAATACACACATCAAAAGCTATAATAATGAATAGAGAGAGGCCACAGGAAGAGGGCTCATTAAATTCTACTCATGTCTTACAAAGAGAGAAAATCATGGGGGGAAACAGAAGATAAAAAAGTCTAGGAAGATAGCATCTCAATGTTTGGGTTTAGTGTTGGGTAAAAGAGCCCAATTTAAGTAGGGCATCTTCAAAACAGATATGCTAGTGAATTCTATCACACTGATGCTCTTTTCAAAGTGTCAATGTAACAGAGCAAGAGCAAAGGGTTGAAAGGCAGAGGTCAGATCTGATGATGTAAGTTCAAACTGGAAACCAAGTAAATCCTGCTCAACGATGCCATCATGGAAGAAGATGGAACACCTTACAAAACACCCCCACATAAGAACACCATGAGTATTACAAAGCCTAGGTTGGGTACATGGCACCAGGGAGCCTGTTCTCCCAAACTGTCTGCCAACCACACTTTTCCATGTCTTGTTCTACTTGTGCTACTGAAGAATTCTTCAGTAGCACAGTGGATGTAGGGAAGCCTTTTGTCTAAGCTCAGGTGCAGATCACAGATTACTATGTTTATAAATATCTTCTTTCTATCTAAGAGGTCTGGGCTTTGTAAGCTCAGCACAGGGGCAGACCTAACACACGTTTCCACGGTCACCAGCCCTAGCATGCACAGCCATGCTTCAGGATATACAGAGTAGGTGGTTTTAACAGTAGGGTAATGCCATTTCCCCCCTTCCCCCTCATGCCACATTTCTAACCACATTCGCAGCCATAGTCCATAACCCAGGCCTCCTCTCCTCTCAGCCCTGTCACACATTCGTGGGGAAGAGGCCAACAGAGCTACTCATGACAGATAGGCCAGTCAACTTCACCAAACCACGATTTAGGCAGGGCTCCAAAAGCCCTTCAAACCACTGACATGTACCATTCTGCTGATGAGAAAGTGACTTCTTTTCCATAGAAATCTCCAGAGCTCTACCTAAAATCTAAGTAAGGAATCTGCTACAGCTTTTTCGTAGGGTAACGGGTTAGTTCTGAAAGAGAGTGTCTATGAAAGTTTATACTCTGAGTCTTGTGAAACCACATTCACCATGAATGTAAGCAGGAGCCAGGCTGGGTCTTGCTGTGCCCACAATTTCGCAGGCAGCACATTCCACCCATCGGTCCTTCAAACTGCCCTCAGCTGAGGTTCTTGTTTAGGGAAGATGTGCGGGTCCTGAGGCCGCCTACAGTCTCTCCTTGATTCTCGCTGGGGTTTCAGCTTACAGCCGGTCTGGCTCAGAGGCAACTGGTTGAAAGGCTGGAAATGCTGCCAGTTGGGTTCAGATTTATTATTGCTTCCAGAAGCCATCGAAGGTCAAAGACTGCTCAGTCTGTAAGCCTTAACCCAGGCGTGTCCAGACCCACACCTCCACTTCAGGAAGATGGCCTTCAGGCATCCTAAAACAGCAACAGAGGAAAGGCTTGAAAAGTGGTGTCTTCTCTGTTAAAGCTGCTTTGTGGTCCTTCTAAACCTGATTGTGCATGGCTACTAAGGGCAGTGTCACATACTCAAGCATCCTTTACTGTGTCCTCTGAGAAAGTAATGAAAGTCTTGCAACAACACAATTACCAGTGTGTGCTGAATACTTGGAAGATGACAATGTAACCCATAATAATCACAGGGACTTAAAAAAACATTTCTTTTGTTCATCAACCTCATCCACACATTTGAAGGCACTGCTTCAGTATGGAGCTTCCTAAACATCTGTAGGTCATTCATGACCTCCAGAAAGGAAGGTGGCCAGTGAACATTGCCTCCCTATCTGTCACCTCAGTCACAGAACCTCAGTCTTCCACTCCTTGCAGATGTTTGCAAAGACAGAGAGACTAGGATAGCTCTTAATGGTCTCCCTTGAACAGACACAGTGTTCTCAAGATGATTACCCTCAGCAAGGGGTCGTATCACAGAAAGTATGGCCTCCCTCAAAAAGAGACCAGGCACGGGCCAGCTGAGTGCTGCTGAGAATCCTGCTTTCATGCACTGCCCTTTGGCAATGTGTTCATCAGGAATTTGCATTGGCAACACAGGTAAACCTAAGGAAAACATTTCTAGGTAAAGAGGTTGTCTAGGAACCAGTGGATCTGAAGTCTGTTTGAATACTGGGAAACAATTTTCACCAAATATGTTGACCAACTGATGCTCTAGTACCAACATGTTGACTCTACTGCCGGAAGCAAATCATCTCATTTTATCATATTCAAAAAGCAGATGGGTAGACTAGAACTAGGGGGCGCTTGTGGTTGAAATATTGTGCACCCCGATAAACTTATCTGGGGGTCAGAGAATGGAACAGCCACTATATTAAACATAGAGGTCAGTGGTAGCACATGCCTTTAATCCTAGCCTTCTGGAGGCAGAGATCCATCTGGATCTCTGTGAGTTCAAGGCCACACTGGAAACAGCCAGGCATGGTGACACACACCTTTAATTCCAGGAAGTGATGGCAGGAAGCAGAAAGGTAGATAAGGCATGAGGACCAGGAACTACAGACTTTTAAACTTTTAGTTTTTTTTTAGCAGCAGTTCAGCTGAGATCCATTCAGATGAGAACTCAGAGGCTTCCAGTTTGAGGAAACAAGATCAACTGAGAAGTTAGCGAGGTGAGGTTGGATGTGGCTTGTTCTGTTTCCCTGATCTTTCAGCATTCACCCCAATACCTGGCCCCGAGTTTTTTTTATTAATAAGACCGTTTAAGATTCATGCTACAGGCCCTCTCAGAGCTTCTCCATCCTTCTGTTCCTTCCTGTTGAGTTTTTTGTTGCTTACTGTTTTGTGTGTTTTGTGTGTGTGTGTGTGGGGGGGGGATGCTTGTGCCATTGGTGCACGTCATGGTCAGAGAACAACTTGCAGGCGTCAGCTCTCTCCTTCTGCCATGTAGATTCCAAGGATCAAACTCAGGTCATCAGGCTTGGCAGGAAGCGCCTTTACCTGCTGAGCCATCTCCCTGATAGCAACATCACTGTTGACATAAAAGATAGTACCAAGAAGGCCAGCAACATAGATCACAGGTAAAGCACCTGCCATGCCTGGAGTCCAGTCCCTAGAACCGGTAGTAGAAGGAGACAACTGACTCCTGCAACTGTCCCCTGATATCCCATGTGCTTCTCGGCCTCAATAATAACAAAAAATAAAATAAAATTGTAAAACCACCAAGAAAGCTTTTCCTGGCAGGAAACAGGCTCGCTTTCTTCCCTCAAATAGCTCAACACCAACACCTCACATTCCCTCAGCCCTGCTCCCGTCTGGACAGATGTGAACAGGGAGAGGCGCACGTGGAGGCTAACGGTGGCTCTCACACTTACATACTCATCCGGCATAGGGACCATCACCGTCAGCCCCCGGGTGGCCTTAAAGCACCCACGAGAACACCAGTGTGCAAAAATGCTGGTTCAGGAGACGATTTCATCATGCTTCGGAAATCACAGCCTCCCACCAGGTAAAGACCACAACTGCTGTAAGGCTGGGGCTGCTTCCCAGTGGGAGAATAAGATTCCCTCTGAATTCCAAACGAGGCCCACACTATGGGACCAAGTCAACACCATCAAGAAGGTGACAGTGGCTTTGTGAGCAGGAGCAAAAGAGGAGTTAGAGACCTCAATTCTAACTGAGCTGATGATGAATAAATGCCCGGGAATGTCAAGCCTAAGACCATCACTTGACAACGGCGGAGATGGGGGCTGATGGCCAGATACCTCCACCACTAGCCACCTCTTTGTCAGGAGCCCTCCACACACAGCAGTCAGATTTAAGAAGACCAGTGAAGGGTGTGAGGCCCTTTGTGCTCCCATAAAATGGTTCTGTTTGTTAGGAGGAAAAAAAAAAGACTTGAAATTTACTTTAAAACAGTCTTCTGTAATGTATGAGAAATAATAAATTACAGCTATCTCTCTTCTACCTCCCCAGATTTCACAATGGGAACAGAGTCTGGATCCCTCCAGTCTAGCCAAGCTCATTCTGAAACCCATCAGTGTCTTACCTGGAAGGACGCAGATGTGGCTAGGTTCAGGTTGCCACTGCCTTCCCAACCTCCTTGGCTTGCAGTCCTTTGAGCATCCTGAGCTAGGGTCTGCTCCCAGGCTGTATCACCATATCTAGGTGAGTCAGTAGTTTCTGTGAAATTTCCAGAAGAATCCGGAGCAGCTGTCCCAGCCAGATCCTGACCACTGCTGGAATCCAGAGATGTTGAGCTTTCATTTTCTGGGTTGAGGGAGTTGATATCTTCTCCAATGAGTTCAGGATAAGAGTCACAAAGAGAGATGTCGCCGCCCATAGGATTCCGCATCAGAGGCCAGCCATCGGAAAACTCACCGCAGATGGAACGGGAAACAGACCCGAAGAAAGCTGGCATTGTATCCCCCACCGAAGCTGCATTTCTGAACACACACCCGGAAGGTTTGTAAGTATTGTACAGTGACAGAAACCGCTACTACAGAACAGCATTTCAGCTATAGTTTTAACTCTATGGCTGCAATAGCAACGTGCTGAGAATTCCAGTACTAACTATTGCTTTAAATTGGCCTCAGTGCAGCAACTGCAGCTACTCCGTTGACCTTAAAAGTGCTTTTTATACATGTTTCTAATCACTATAAGCATAGCCAATGTCTAACATCTGCATTTTCTTAGGTCTTAACTGAGTTTTCTGGACGGTTGTTCTGGAACAGTGTGCCAGCGGAGTGCAACAAGTGAGACATTACTTTGACATAACAAAAATGTCAGGAATAGAGGCTAGAGAGATGACTCCGCAGCTAAGCACGTGTGTGCACACTGCTCCTGAGGACCTGAGCTCAGTTCCCAGCACCCACATCGGGAGATTCACAGCCACCTGTAACTCCAGCTCCAAGGGGATGTGACACTGTCAGCCTCTGAGGGCACCTGTAGTGTGTGTACATATTTACACACAGAAACACACATATATGCTTTAAAATAAAATCTTGTTAAAACAGAGGAACGTCATGAACATAATACACAAATAAAGTGGCGGGGAGAAAAGTGCCAGGAAACAGGACTAGTTACCAGCAGCCTCGGGCCCTACAATCCCTGCTGGGGAATCTCTCCCCTCAGGTTCCCAGAAGTCATTGGTAATGCTTAAGAAGCAGATCTCTACAGTTTAACACGAGGCTGGGACATCAGGAGAAGACATATTTGCAAACAGGAGTATGGCATTGTTGACTGTAAGAGCAGTTACCTCTCCTGAAGGGTAGCTGTAGAATGCAGCCCACAGCCAAGGGCAGCACGGGCAGAGCTGCGGGCCTCCTCACAGCACAAAGATGGAATCAGGTGAACAGGCCCTGAGAAAGGCAGAAAAGCGTGAGGCCCAGGCCTTTCCTCCTGAACTTTCTTGTTCACAGCAGCTAAGCCTTGATCCCCTTGGAAAAGTAGCAGATCCCATTTGGGTGACTATTTAGCAGAAGGAGGAATGCAAATTTCAAATACAGAGACACAACTGCACATGGGTGCCAAGACTGAAGCAGGTCAGAGGACTTGGGCCAGCCTGGGCTGCACAGTGAGACCTGTCAGGAAGGAGGGAAAGGGGGATAAGGGTGAAACATTCTCATTCTATGTGTGACACACGGGACTGAGATGGCCCATTCTGCAACATTACAAAGAGACACTGGGTGGTTCCAAGAGGCTGCTCTCAGCCATGGTGTTCATCACAACAGTAACTCTGACTAAGACCCAAGGATGTCAGCCCCACCTCTACACAGCAGACACAGTGATTCTAAGTGAAACGGACTCTAAATGAGAAATGCTGAGTTGCCTGAACAGCTGCTAAAATGGTCCCGAGTTCTGTGGGGATTCCTGTTTTCTTAATACTGAAGAGACCTGGAGCACCCAGACCAATGGCGGGCAGAGGGGAGTCTGACATGGAGCAGCTGTGACTGGAAATCAGCCTGTGACCCGCTGTCACCCGCTCTGAAGAATAGGAGCTGGACTTGGCAATGCCCTGTTTTGCGGTCCCATTCTGCACTCCTGGATCCTCTGGGCCCTTCATAGCTCAACTCACCGTATGTCTGGGCTGAGTCCCGGTGACATTGACAACATGCCCTGTGGGCGCAGTGCCGGAGCCGAGGCTGGTCAAAACACGACAGCTCAGAGCCATTGTACTGAATGTCCTGTGACCGCAGAGACCCTAGGGGAAAGGAGAGATCCGCAGTCAACACTTCTCCATAGGAAGCCAGGCATTTTGTATTTTTAATGAGGCAACACCATCATTCTATAGACTCCTATAAAATAAAGACACTCTGTATGCCAGTCTTCCAAATATTAGTGCTTGGTCTGGAATAACTTAACCTGGATCATAAACTTCTGCTAGCCTACAGTGGGCCAATCAATCAATACAAAGCCGGTGTCATTACACACGCACACGTAAGGGTATTTTGCCTGCGTGTGTATCTGTTCGCCCCATGCATGTCTGGTACCCATGGAGGTCAGAAGAGGACATCGGATCCCCTGGGACTGGACTTACAGACACTTGTAAACTGCCTTGTGGATGCTGGGAATAGAATCTTCCTCTAAAAGGGCAGCCAGTGCTCTCAGCCACGGAGCCATCTCTCCAGCATCTAACCTCTACATTTTTGTGTGTGCTGGGAATTCAACCCCAGGGCCTTGTATATGTTAGGCAAGTGCTCTACCACCAAGCTACAGCCTGGCCTGTTTCTTAACAGTGCCTACATAATTGAGAAGCAGAGAGGCTTAAGAGGTATGCCGTCAGACCATCATAACTTTGAAGACTTGTTAAGCTGAATGATGGCAAGTTGAGGACTGCCTATCTCTTCTTATACAGAGGCACACACAGTTTAAAATAGCTTGTTAAGAATGTGGGGTATAGACAATTTTTATTTTTGCCTTGTACCCTTGGGACATTACAGCCTTGTCAGCATCCCAATGATGGCCCAAAATTCCTGCAGAGGGCTGCTTTCCTGTGCCGTGTATCCTAAACAGTTGGTGATGCTTGTCTTAGCTAGGTCTCTTGTGAACTCTTGTGTGGCAATGCTCACAAGCTCACTTCACAGGAAGACAGAGGGACGGGAGACTTACAGCTGGGTTTCTTCTCCATGAACTGCCTCTTGCAGTAGATGACACACAGGATGAGCAGGGCGAGCAGCACAGTGGCCAGGGCGCTGCAGATGACGGCAGCCAGGGCTGTGTCCCGAGGGCTGGAGGCTGTGGACGAGATCTTCACAAGGTTCACCTTGCTGGTACCTGAAAGTGACAGGAAGGAACAGGTCAGCCCACCCTTTGCAAGCCTGGACTTGAAATGCTTCCAGCCTGTCCAACCTTATCTCATTATGACACCATATGGTTGTCACCTACCACGTTCACATTCCAGAACCGTGTAATCTGGTTACGCAGCAAGTTTATGGGTTTTTGTTGTTGTTGTTGTTGAACCCTATTCATAGTTATTCTTGGCTGTGCCCAGCCTGGGGGTTGCAGGCTGGACATAACACACTGAAGCTAGTGGATATCACCAGCAATTGCTTTCAGATGATAAAAATAAAAGTGGAGAAAACCAACTTGAGAGGTCTGAAGATGTTCAAGTACCCCATCCTCTTTCATGTTACCCCCGCACTTTGTATCCCCAAGTGCCCCAGGACTCCACCCACTGCCCCCATAACACTGGGAGCACACAGCCCTCAACACACGGTATGGTTCAGAAACCTGCCCGTGGCCCACTGAAGCAGAAAGCTGGATGGTCATCCTGACCTCCATAGCTTCAGGGAATGTCCCAGGGCTTGGCACACCACAGTATTGGAGTGAGTGGACATTTTCCTTCTGTCCTCCCACCTGTGGAAAGTTTGCTGACATGAGCTGACAATATGCAGATTAAAAGGAGAAAAAGGCAAATTTGTTTGCATACACAGGGAATTGAAGTGTCCGGTAATTAAGAGATTCATATGCCTAGAGGTGCCCACTTTTATCAGTCCTAATGATGGAACCTTGGGGACAGACAAGAGTTCTGTCCTGCAAAATGACAGCCTACAGAATAGGAAAAGGTCTTCACCAACCCCACAGCTGACAGAGGGCTGATCTCCAAAATATATAAAGAACTCAAGAAACCAGACATCAAAAGAATCCAATTAAAAAAAAATGGACTACAGAGCTAAACAGAGAATTCTCAACGTAAGAATCTCAAATGGCCAAAAGACATTTAAGGAATTGCTCAACATCCTTAGTCATCAGGGAAATGCAATCAAAATGACTCTGAAATACCATCTTACACCTGTCAGAATGGCTAAGATCAAAAACACTGATGACAGCTTATGTTGGATGTGGAGCAAGAGGAACACTCCTTTACTGTTGGTGGAATGCAAACTTGTACAGCCACTTTGGAAATCAGTATGGCGGTTTCTCAGAAAATTGGGAATCAATCTACCTCAAGACCCAATGATACCACTCTTGGGCATATACCCAAGGCATGCTCAATCATACCACAAGGACATTTGCTCAACTATGTTTATAACAGCATTATTCATAACAGCCAGAACCTGGAAACAACCTAGATGCCCCTCAACCAAAGAATGGATAAAGAAAATGTGGTATATATACACAATGGAATATTACTTGGCTGTAAAAAACAATGGCATCATGAAATTTGCAGGCAAATGGATGGAACTAGAAAAAAACCATCCTGAGTGAGGTAACCTAGACCCCAAAAGACAAACATGGTGTGTACTCACTCGTAAGTGGATATTAGATGTAAAGCAAAGGTAACCAGGCTACAATCCACAACCCCAGAGAAACTAGGTACCAAGAAGGACCCTAAGAGAGACATGCATGGATTCCCCTAGGAAGGGGAAGTAGATAAGATCTCCTGAGTAAACTGGGAACATGGTGGGGAGGGGGAGGTTTAGGGGAGGTGGCAAGAGAATATGAGGGATTGAGATGGTTGAGTTGGGGGAGGGACAGAGAGGGAGAGCAAGGAAAGAGATATCTTGATAGAGGGAGCCATTATGGGGTTAGAGAGAAACCCGGTGCTAGGGAAATTCCCAGGAACCCATAGGGTGACCCTAGCTAAGACTCCAAGCAATAGTGGAGAGGGTGCCTGAACTGGCTTACCCTGTAATCAGATTGGTGACTATACTAATTGTCATCATAGAACCTTCCTCCAGTAACTGATGGAAGCAGATGCAGAGATCCACCGCTAAGCACTGGGTGGAGCTCCGGGAGTCCAGTCGAAGAGAGGGAGGAGGGATTATACGAGCAAAGGGGTCAAGATCATGATGGGAAACCACAGAGACAGCTGACCCAAGCTAGTTGGAACTCACTGACTTTGGAGTGATAACTGGAGAACCTGCATGAGACCAAACTAGGTCCTCTGAAGGTGGGTGACAGTTGTGCGGCTTGGGTAGTTTGTGGCCCCCTGGCAGAGGGACCAGGATTTATCCCTAGTGCATGAACTGGTTTTTTGGAACCCATTCCCTATGGAGGGATACCTTGCTCAGTCTCGATACAGGGGGAGGGGCTTGGTCCTGCCTTAACTTGATATGCCAGATTTTATTGTCTCCCCATGGGAGGCCTTACCCTCTCTGAGGAGTGGATGAGGGATGAGGTGGGAGAAAGGTGGGGGTGAGCGAGAGGAGGGGAGGAAGAGGGAACTGTGGTTGGTATGTAAAATGAAAAAAAAAAACAACTTTGAAATAAACAAAAACAACCCAAAAGTTCCTTCCTTCAACTTGGAGACCCTTCCAAACAAAGGGCCTTGCTCAGACAGGGCTGGCCGGGAAAGGAGGGAACTAGGGTCAAAAATCCAGGGAATTCTACCACTTTACACTCTGGCACTAACAAACCTTTCTCCTTCCTGAGTATGTTTCCTCCAGGGTAGATCACAGAGTGGCTTATTCTGCAGCTCCTGAACCCCTGTGAAGTTGAGGGGCTTGACATTGCTCCCAGGGAGTTTGGAACCAGCCAGGGCCAGGCATTTGGGCTGTAGGGGAATGCTGTGGTTGCCCTGTGACCCGTTTGTTTCCCATGGAGAGGAACTTGACCTTTACACCACAGACCTAGATGAAGCAGCTCACTGAACCCCATGGCTGTCTGACTTGTGGGCTGCTATTTCTGAGCCCCAGGTTCATGTGGCCCACATGCCAGGTTCACAGGGACCATGGTTGCTAGCCGTTTCCATGGTTATGAGGTATACCAGAGCTCAATAGGTCCAGACAGGCTCCTCACTGCAACCATGGCCATCTCTCCTAAAAGAACATTCGTTTCTCTCATGCAATGGCTAATTTGGACTGTCATTTTTTTTCTGAATTAAGAAACACCTAGGGCATTAGTGAGGCACAACCATGGGTTTACCTGTGAGAGTCTGAAGAGAAGATTGAGTTAGTCCCACCCTGATTGGGGGCAATACCATCCCATGTGCTGGGGTCTGAAAAGGGTAAAGGAGAAAGCCAGTTGAGCACCAGCATCTCTTTCTTTTCCTGATTCACTGAGATGTGAACAAGCAGCCTCATGTTGCCACGACCACGAACTGGTCTCACTGCCATGCCTTCTGCACCATGACGGACTGTATCCCCTGCCATGAACCCAAATAAACACTGCCTCCTTTAAGCTGCATTTTGTCAGGCGCTGGGTCACAGCAATGAGCAAAGTGACTACTATAAATCTTCCCTATCTGTCACCGCCTCTGTCTGCTCTTCCCACATGGCCATGCAGATCAGTCCCTCAGCTGTTGTTTGTTGAGTGATGCTGTTCACTGAACTAAAGCTGCACTAGCAATCCACAGGGTTTCACCCTTCCCCCTGCTTTCTTTTCCTCCATGACACTGCTGTCATCCAACATTCCATACACTTCACTTTGGCTCATTGTTATTCCCCCGATTGCAGTTAGGCTGGCTTGGAAAGAGGCCATGCTTCCAGCCTCCTTTGCAGCTAGGCAGGACAATGTCTAGGGTCAAGTTACTGGGGAGGTTGATGGGTGGAGATGTGTGGATCATCTCAATTCATGGACAAGTCATTCTCCAATCGTCCCCTCCACTGTGACCTGTGAGCTGGAAGTAGGAAAAGCAAGAGACCCAACAGGTGAGGCATATCAGTAAGGCTGGTCCGGGACCGGGGTGGGAAGCTGTCCTCTGAACTCACCCCGCAGAAATGCTCCCTGGCCCAGCTGGCTGGGCTGGCACAAAACTTCTGTTTTACTTTGGCAGAAATAGTTTTGAGCCTTTTCAGTACAGCAGTTGGCCTCTTCCCTAGCTAGCTACATCCCTTCCACAAGGCAGTCCTCTTGTTAAGCTTGTTTACTATTTATCTATAATGCCTCCAAGCGATTCTGGCACACCCTTGCTTCTTGATGAACAGTGGAGCAAAGAAGTATTTGCTGAAGAAACCCCAGCCGCTGAGTACTCTAAAGCATTGATTCTATGAGACCTTATAGGTCAATGAGACTGTTTACTGAGTACCTCCTGTCTGATGGCAGTGCAGGTGGAAACAGCTTGAGCAATGAGCAGCTTTATTTATGGCCTTTGCTGTGTTTACAAAGAGCAGCTTCAGCACAGTCTCACTGTGGGCAGGGAGAAAGAGCAAGGACTGCTTGACTTGATCAGTATGCAAACCCTGAAGATCATGACCTCATCCCCAGAACGAATACCCAACACCCAAAAGCTCAACCTCCCCTAGTAATGACAACTCATGAAGCCATGGGGGGGAGGGGATGTCAAATTTGATCCTAACTAATAACTCACAGAAAATGACAGTTGATCTACAAGAAATGCCCAGCAGTTGTGTCTGCTGTCCAACCAAAGCTAATCTGGTGCCAAGATAATTATTAAGGGAACCAATACGCATTCATATCAGCTTATTCAAATAAGGCATATTAACATCTACTTATCCGGACCCTAATACAGTAGGTGGGGGTGGTGGTGGAGAGAAATGACAGATCAGTTAGAGAACTGCCAACAGAGCCCACGTTCACCTTCTACAAAGCATTCTCCAAGTTCTCATCAAGACCAGTACAGTTAGCAGCACCTGTTCAACCTCCAACCTCTCACTTTCCAAGTGTTAGCATAACGCTTCACAGTAAGGGTTTTATACTTAAGAAATCCATATGTATTTACAGACTTTTTTTCATGTAAATAGCCAGTAAGTTGGATAGATAGTTAATCCTCGGTTTGCCAGATTCTTAAGCTTAAGCCTTTTTCTTCCTTTTCAATGTGAACGTGGTGTGCATGCATGTATTTTGTGCATGTCTGTATATATATATACACATACATACATACATGTATGCTCACATATATGTGGGAACATTTATATGTGCATGTGCATACATGGGAGTCCTGAGGAAGTCTTCCTGGACTCCAACCTTATTCACTGAGGTGAGGTCTCTCAGATCTCATCCATATGGATAGTCTAGCTAGCCAGCTTGTTCCAGGGATCACTTTTCTCTCCCTTCCCAGTACAGAACTACTGATGGACTGCCATGTCCACCCAGTGTCTATGTGGTTCTGGGGATCTAATTTAAATGGCGAACCATCTCCCCAGGCCCAGCCCATGCTAATGTTTTTATATTACGTTAAATTCTTTGCAACCACTTAGAATAAAACATATATGCAAACTATAGTGTAAGGGATTATTGGGTCAAGTTTTGTACCGACAGATAAACTCTAGTTAATCAGCTAACATATACATTGTGGTTTGACCTAATAAAAGCACAAATATGGCTTTTCAAGTTCAACTCACTTTATCCCTAAGAATAAAGAGGCTACTGAATTTTACTACAAGGAGAAATAACACATGGCTTTTAGTGCTATTCCTAAAATACTACTTTTAAAGTACACATTACATAATGAGATGAGTCTTACTACTACAGTGGGAAAGAACAAGTGATAGATGAACTAATGATGCTTCGGGTTTGGGCTGTTACAGTTAGGATCTCACTAATGCCTTGTATGTTACAATTAGGATCTCACTAATGCCTTGTATGTTACAGTTAGGATCTCACTAATGCCTTGTATGTTACAGTTAGGATCTCACTAACGCCTTGTATGTTACAGTTAGGATCTCACTAATGCCTTGTATGCTCTCAGTGTTGGGACATGAAGATACTAATGTGGGTTTGCACTGTGTGAGATGATCCCTCTGGAAACTGTAACACAGTCGGAACCATCAGTACTCTTCCTTGCTGACAGCCACGTTTTAGCATAGGCAATTCTATTCATAATTCTGGAATGCAAGTGCAATTCAGACATCTTACAATATTTCTCAATAGAATATTTTTATCTGTTTTACTTTTAGATTTGTTTCGAGTAAGATACAATTCATTCCACTGCTTTTTGTGACTTTCCATCATTACCAACAACCAAAATCCAAATTGAATAAAGGTTCAGCACAATTAGAACCTGATGATGAGTTCTTTCCAGGCATGCTCTTCAATGATAATGAAAGCTGCTAGCACAGAGCTCTTGTTCTCTTAGCGAGGCAAGAGCACAGCCCCAGAGCCAAGGCTTTATCTTGTTCATCTAAACTGGTGAAAACAAAACTCCATGATAACAGTCAGCATGTGAAGTCCAGATGTGCCACAGTTTGCCAATGAACGAAAGAGCTGGGTGTTTCATCTACTTCATACCAAGCATTCTGACGATGGATGAACATAAGCCTTAGTCATGCGCATTTTCTTCACTCTAGACTTTGATCTTTATTTTTTTAATAACTGATAGAGACATGATTTCAAAATAAGATTTTTATGTTTGTTTTTCTATCTATAGCCATATTTATATTTTAGAAA
Source organism: Peromyscus aztecus (assembly GCA_902168405.1). Lineage (NCBI taxonomy): Eukaryota > Metazoa > Chordata > Mammalia > Rodentia > Cricetidae > Peromyscus > Peromyscus aztecus. The sequence continues at coordinate 37,761 of CABHPQ010157783.1, forward strand.
TTGATTTTTTTTTCTGGAGGGAGGAAAGGGAAGGAGGGAAGTGATATAATTCTATTTTAATTGAAACTGTGTAAACATTTATTTTCTTTGGTTTAGCTCTTTTCACCTTTATTTATCTTATTGCCTCTTGCCCGTATTATGTCTGAGCATGAGTACCAATGAGCGTGGGTCCTGGGGAGGAAACTCAGAACTCTGGTCTCCTGACTTGGCGGCAAGCACCTTTTCCCCCTGAGCCATCTCACTGGCCCTTGTTTTCTTTCTATAACAACATATGCACAAGGTTCTGCGGCAAAGACACTGAGTATATTCACCATGTTGTGTGGTGATCATGGCTAATTCTAGAATGTGGTCATCGCCAACATACCTCCCCAAACCCACCCCCTAAGCAATCCCTTCCTTACCCAGACCTTGGCAAGCATTGAGCTGCTTTCTGTTGCTATAAAATCAATTACTTTCATGTGTTTATGCATAAAAGGAATTACACAATAGTACGTGGCCATGTGTCTGGCTTTTGTTACTTAACAATATCTTCAAGGTTCATCCACAGGGTTAGCTGCATCAGAATTCACTCCTTCTTAATGGCTGAATAATATTTCACTGAACTGATACACCGTATTTGGTTTGTTCATCTGTCTGATGATCTTTATTCTGAACCCTCATAGCTGTTTTAGGTAATGCTGCCATGAGCACTCAGATACAAGCTTTTTCAATATATTTTAAAACTTTCCACAAACATACATCGCAATTGTTCCACATCCTCTCAAGACATCCATTACTGAAATTATAGCAATTAAGCTTATCTGCATAAGTCAGTTAAAAACACTTCCTGAACAAGAATGAGAACTAGGGATTGAAGAAAATGATGTCAAAACTGCTGGGTAGAGCTCGCTCATGGAGGAGTTTACAAACTTCTGTGAGGGATCTGGACTCTACTCTAAGGAGAATGGAAAGTACTTGACAATACTGGATCAACAGTCTCCAGTGTGTCCGGGATGGTCACAAAGGGGGTGTCAACAAATCTGAAATGCCTGGAATCACACAAAATATCTTCCAAACACAGTGGGATAAAATTAGAGATCACAGAAGAAAGAAATTGGAAAAATGAGCAAATGCGTGGTATGTTAACAACGTATTTCTAAATAATAAGTCATAGAAGAAATGGCTAGGGAATTAGAAAATAACTTGAGATGAATCAAAATACAATGTACCAAAATCTGCAGGATATATCAACAGTTGTACTATTTATAGCAATAAATGCCTGAGGTAAAAAAGAGAGTGAGAGAAATGAATAATTCATAATCTAATCTTCCATTCTAAAGGAAGAATTAGAGCCAAGAGCAATGAAAGAGAATAGGAAAAAATAAATCATTATCAATAGAACAAAACAAAATCTTCAAAATCAACAAACTTTGGGTTGGCTAGAGAAAGAAGAGAGTAGGCTAAAACTATTAAGATCAGGAAATGAAGCAAAAAGTTTTTACAAGAACACTATGAACAACTGCAGACCCCCAGACTAGGCAACTAAGAAGGATTTGTTCCGTGAAGGCAAGGGTTAATCACAGATGTCAATTAGCTAACTACTAATTAATCAATTACCCAATGAATCAATCAATATAAGAAGAAAATGAAGGAGAAAAAAAGAACTACAGAATAATCTCAATGAAGCCCCCCCCCCCAAAAAAAATCACATCTTTCATCAGCCTCTTTTCCTGATTAAAAACAAAGCAACAGGATCCTCCTCAATATGCTGGAAACCCACTCAGACCATCACAGAGCTGTCATCGTATATGGGGAGTAAAACTGAGTTCTTTGAAAATCAAGCGGCCAAGGGCGTCTACTGTTACCATTTCTATCCAGCATAGTATTTGGAGACCTGGCCAGAGGAATTAACCAAGAAAAACAAAACTAACTAACTAACTAGCACCCAAACTGTAAGAGAAGAATTAAAACCATCTCTGTTTGCAAATGACATGGTCATTTATGCAGAAAACCATAAACATTACTAAAAATGATGGAAAAGAACAAAAGAATTCAACAGATTTGCAAGATACAAATAAATATGCAAAGCCAGTTATATTTCATATAGTGTCAGCAATGAGTCAAAAAAGAAAATGAAGGCTAAATGTGTTGGTGCTCGCCTTTAATCCCAGCACTTGGGAGGCAGGGGCATGTAGATGTCTGTGCTTTCAAGACCAGCCTGCTAGGCATAGAGTGTTCCTGTTTAAAAACAAACCAAACACAAAGAAAGAAAAAGGAAGAGAACAATTCTATCTGCAAAATCATCAAAAAGACTAAAGCACTTAGAAACTCAGAAGCACATTGCTCCTTCCATGCTTTAGACACGGGGACCTGAAGCAGAGCCTCATGGATCCAATATTTGTACAGTGAAAACTATAAAATACCACTAAAAACACTTAAAAACACAGAGTACACAGAAAGACATTTGGAGATCAGGAGACTTGCTATTTATTGTTCAGAGGACCAGATAACTCGGTGATACCGGATTTGACTGCAATCCCTACCAAATGACAACCCAGGGGGGTGACTTGGTGCACCTGAACCCAAGAAACCAAAATGTGATTTGGAAACATATCACAAAACTTAGGTGGAAATTTTTAATAGTTATCACCATCCGTATCCGTAAAGCTAGTCAAACCAGAAAAGCATCATTTTTCAAGTGAACAACAACAAAAAGGTTATAGAAGAATTTGCATGTTTTCCCTAAGAAATCATTGTCTGTCTGCCTGCCTGCCTGCCTGCCTATCTGTCTGTCTGTCTGTCTGTCTGGGGTTTTTTGTTTGTTTGCTGACATCGCTGCTTACCAGCAGCTGAGACTGGGGAGCACTGGCCAGCCAAGCTTCTAGCATCTGTACCTAGGACAGATAGCTGTGTGCATGAAGTAGAAGCAAATCTCACCCCATCAGACCACTGTCGTCAAATGCTCTCAGGGCTGTCTCCAGTCCATGCCCAGTACTGTTTTCAGCTTTGCACTGAACCGAGTGCACATCAAAGGCAGAGAAGTCTCACCAGAGCATCTCCTGTGAGGAGGGAGGCAGGGTTTACAAACACACAACTCTGGAGCCTGCTTGTCCATCTCACCTCCTCTGGTAGGCACTGCTCTCTCTCTCCTAGTCAGTCTCAAGCTTTAGAAACCAGGGACCTGAGGCAGAGTCCGGATGGCTCCTAGCTGTCTTTGTTTCAGTGATCAAGCCAGTGACCGATTCTTCAGTATTTTATTCTGAGCAGGCCACTCCCACCAGGTACAGCTTTGTGTCTGCATTTCCCAGTTTGGGTTTCTGTATTACATTATGTGTAAAGGCAAAAACAGTGTAGGTAAGGTCACAGGCAGAGCCTGGAACCAACGGAATTCATCCTAGACTTCAAAGACACCAGTGGGCCCTCTCAACTGCATTGTTACGAGATGGCGGCTGCCTAAGTTTCTATATTTTAAGTTATTTTTATTATTTTTTGGAGGGTGCATGCATGTCATTGTGCACTCATGGAGGCCAGAAGACAGCTTGTGAGAGATGGCTTTCTCCCTCTACTAGGGGTTTGGGGAATCAAACTCAAGTTGTCAGGCTTGGTAGCATGCATCTTCACCCACTGATCCATCTTGCAGGTCCTTCATTTTATTTTTATTTGACAAAAAAAAAATAGTTGTATATATTTATTGGCAATAAATTCTACTCTCTCCTAAAACACATCTTAAGAGAGATGTTCACAGTGGAAATTCAAAGATGATTTCCCTTATCATTTTTCTGTCTTCTGGATTCTAGAAGGGAAGGTCCAAGCCTCACAATTCCGTCATCAGAGTGTGCCGCTGGTTTTCTTACAGCAGGAGGCTGTTAGGAGAAAGGTTTCTTTGGTTGCAGTATCACCCTAGCAGTTTTCAGCCGGTGCCTTAGCTCTGCACTCACATTTTTGCTAAAGTGCATAGAGAAATAAGATACATAGCTGGTCCTGTACTAGCTAGGACACTGCTGGGAAGCAAAGGGGACAATGTCAGTATTTTAATTCTAAAGAGCCATTGTTTTCATTAGAACTGACGCAGAAAGTGCCATCAATGACTGTGGTGGTATTGTGTTCCCCAAAATATTGTGCACCCTAATAAACTTATCTGGGGTCAGAGAATGGAACAGCCACTAGATACAGAGGCTAGAAAATGGTGGCGCACATGCCTTTAATCCTAGCATTCCAGAGGCAGAAATCCCTCTGGATCTCTGTGAGTTCAAGGCCACATTGGAAACAGCCAGGCATGGTGACACACGCCTTTAATCCCAGGGAGTGATGGCAGAAAGCAGAAAAATATATAAGGCGTGAAGACCAGAAACTAAAGCATTTGGCTGGTTAAGCTTTCAGGCTGTGAGTAGCAAGCAGTTCAGCTGAGATTCATTCTGGATGAGGACTGAGAAGCTTCCAGTCTGAGGAAACAAGATCAGCTGAGGAACTGGTGAGGTGAGGTAGCTGTGGCTTGTTCTGCTTCTCTAATCTTCCAGCATTCACCCCAATACCTGGCTCCAGGTTTGATTTTATTAATAAGAACTTTTTAAGATTCCTGCTACAAATGACTTTCTAGATCGATTCGTTTAATTTATCTAGAATGAGCAGGTTGGACGGAGCAAAGACTTCCTACAGACTCATCTTCAAGCTGTGCTCATAGCACCTGGTTTTACTAATGAAGAAAATTAGCAAACGTGTATACCTTCTAAAAGCGGATGTATGTCTGCAGGGCGGGGGGGGGAGGGGGCAGGTGTTGTGAAAATGTGAAGTACTGCTTGTTAATCAAGCTGAGCATTTGCTCCTGAGAAAACACAGAGGAAATTTTCTGTATGATTTAGACGGCCCCAACAGACACACGTCAAAGCACCTTATGGTACATTACAAACATGAATAATAATTATGAGTTGGACAAAGATTAAAGGGATTTCTCTGGAAGCCTCCCTCCATTGGTCCACAGGTGACATCAGCTGACCTTTACTCCTTCAGCCTTTCCGCTTTTTCTGCCTTTAAATTTTCCTGGCATGTGCTGTACGCTTTAACAGTTAAGGGCTTTGCAACCAAGTCTGTATTCGAACCCTAATGTTGCCATTTTCTACCTGCTCTATCACCAGAAAATGATAACCTCGTGCCTCAGTTTCCTTATTAATGAAATCAAGAAGTATCACTGGTTAGTAGGAATTTTTTTGTGGGCACCTAGACTCTAGGTCCTAGAAGAACATTGCTCTCAAAGGATCGGCATGGTTCCCAACTCACAGCATATCTCCATTAAGTTCACCATGCATTCTCCTCAGTATTTGGAACTTGATGATGTAATTATTGTGTTGTTGGGTGTCTGTGGTCCCTTTAAACTCAACTGAAATTACCAACATAGGGAACACAACTCATGCAAAGAGTGAGATTATATGAAACAGGGCCATTGACCACATCCTGGAATTGATGGAGTGAGCTACAGGGAATTGTCTGTGCTTGGGTCCTCACATCCCCAAAGCCTGGAAAATTAGGAAGCAAAACTCATGATGGAAACAAAGCAAGTGTTTGCTCTGAAGGTGGAATTTCCTTTTCTGTAAACGACATGGACACTACTATAAAGAACTTTATCAAAGTTATCCAGTGACAATTAAACAATACTTAATAACAATTAGCAAAATAATCAATCTTTAAGGATTATCTGAATGGAAATGATAAAGCCACAACTAATAAAATGCTTCCAGAGAAAGTTCTTTGCCAGGCTAACAAGAGCATTTGAAGGTATCGTCAGTTACAGAGCTTGTTCAGACAAGCTCAGTGAGGGCCTCCTGCCAAATCTTTAAGGGAACCCTGATGGTGAACATTCTCATTCAAGGGAGGCAAGCTACCGACTCTTACCGTGACTCTTGACCTTCAGCTTGACAGGATGGAGAGTCACCTGGGACATGTACTCTCTGGACGCATCTATAAGGATGTTTCCAGAGAGGTTAAACTGAGGTGGAAAAACTCACCCTGAATGTGGCCATGGCATTCCACAGCCTGGGGTCTTAGACTTAACAAAAAGAGGATGGAGAGTTGAGATACAGAATTTACCTGATTGTCTGGCCTAATGGTTGCCTCTCTAATAGTGAACTACAACCTAACCTTATGTACAAGGACCGTAACCCGCTCTAGCATCAAGTTCTGAGTCTCAGCCAATCACAGCAGACTAGAGGTCAAACAGAGCTCAAGTAACACAGATACAAGCCGGTATCCAGCAGGCTGTCTATCTAGATTTGTTAGAAGTTTCTCTTGTAATGGTTTGGACTGACTAACAACAAATAAATAGAAATGTAAACATTAAGCAAAGAACAGTATTTAAATCACACGCAGAATGGATATGAAAGGAAAAGGGATCAGGGTGGATGGACTCGAGCCTGAAAGTAGGCAGAGAAGAAATCCATATCCCTCAAACAAGTGTCTGCCCAGGTCTACTTTACTGTTCAAATGTGCAAGGGTACAGCCGTAAGAAGTAGTGTATGAGAATTCTCTTTGTGGATGGGTTGATTAGGTCACAAGTGGGGACCGATAATGGTTAGTCAAGCATCTCTGATACGCTGGGTTAGTGACATGAAGAGAAACTCTTGTACTTGGGAGGGAAAGGGAAAAAATACACGGAGAGAAGGTCCGGACAATTCCCCGGCCAAAGCACATACAACTTCAAAGAGAGCTAACACATGAAAATTACATCCAGCAGTGAGGACACTCTACCCAATGCTTTTCTTTTCTACTCGACTATGCCTTTTAATTTTAGCTGGAGAGAATCAAGCCGTCGATCAAGGTGGGGTACACTATAGTAATCAAGGAAATGGTGAGAAGTTGTGAGGGGCTCAAGTCTCCCTGAGGGCATGTGGCCAGGGCTTCAGCACTGTGAGGTTCAGCTGAGCAGGTCCACCACATGAGCTTTGTTGTAGCTTCCTATGATGCCTCTCCTTTCAGATGACTGAGGCTCTTATGGCCAAGTCACCAGGTCATTTGACTGACAGCTGACCCTTCCTTTGTGCCCAGTGGCCTTGGCTGGGGAGTTGTCAATCAAGCAGCCACTTCTTTGACCCTTGGTGACTGGACATAGCTTGAACACCTCCTGGATGTTTTGAGGAGCTGTGCTAGCTGCAGAGACCACTGCAGCTGTGGCTGCTGAAGCCATGGCCCTGCTCGGGAGGCCTTGTTCCACTCATGACTGCTCCCGACAGCCTGTAGCAGCTTAGAGAGACTTCATTTAAGCTAAGATGAGCCTCAATGACCTTTTGATGACCCCATTCATCTAATCTTGGTCCAGGGCAGAGAACTTCCCTGATGGCTCAGCAAAAAGCTGACTTGAATCACGTCTGAAGCTCAAAATTAGTGGAATTAGGAGGTTGTACACAAATAGGTTGTGCTGTTTTCTAACTATTCTCAATCTGGAAGCTTCTCTGTGAATGACTATACCCTGGTGTCTTAGTCACTGTTCTATTGCTCTGAAGGCACACTGTGACCAACGCAACTCTCAAAAAAGGGAGCATTTAATTGGGGACTGGCTTACAGTGTCAAAGCTTAGACTATTACCATCATGGCGGGGAAGGAGGGCAGCAGGCAGGCATGGTGCTGGAGAAGTAGCTGAGAACTTTACATCCTCAGGCAGCAGGCAGAGAGAGAGAGAGAGAGAGAGAGAGAGAGAGAGAGAGAGAGAGAGGCAGGCAGGCAGACAGACAGACAGGCAGACAGCCTGGGTCTGGCATGGGCTTTTGAAAGCTCAAAGCCCACCCCCAGTGACACACTTCCTCCAACAAGGTCATAACTACCCCCACAAGACCACATCCCCTAGCCCTTCTAATCCGTTCAAACAGTTCTACTCCCTGGTGACTAAGCATTCAAATAGACCACCACACCTGGTGTTGTGACATTGGCCTCAATATGGTTCTAAGTGGAGTGTGGCCTTTCATTTGCCTACGTGTGTGTTTATCACCAGTAGAGTGAAAGAGCTAATTTCACAATGAGCAGACACCACCGGGGGATTCAATCCCAGCAATGACAGTAGTGGCCATGAGTGCTCTTCAGCAATGGAAAACTCTAGAACAAAGTCTGAAGCAGAAAACTGAAGAGCCTGGGTGATGGGAGGCAGCAGGCCATGACATTGAGATGGTGAGTGCCACAGGCCTCGATTACTGGAAGAGTTGCAGAAAGCCACCATGGTTAAAAACTCTGGGGTCCTGACACCCGAAGCTTGGGAGCCTATAACATGGACTGGGTGCTGCCCACTGCCACTCAAAGCCCAGAGCAATAAGCTTCTGACCTGAGCATCTATACAAATGTTTAACCTTCTGGTTTTGAAAACTTGGAAAAGCAAGTTTGTGGTCTCGGGGCACAAAGCCATAAGCCTCTTGCTTTGAGATCCCAGAGCTTGCACTGACCTGAGCACCCAGAATGTTAAGTATCTGGCTTTTAAAGCTGGGAGCTGGAAGGCTCCAGTTCTTAGGACCTCATGCTGTGGGCCGTGGGGTCTGAAAGCCTAGCCCATGAGCTTCTGACACTGACGTGCTTTAGACTGCCAATACTGAGGGACCGATCCTGGCTCAGTCACTGTTTCCACCGGAACAGAGCAAACTGACCCACAGCCACTGTTGCAACCGTACATTTGTCAGTAAACTGGGAGGGTGAAGGAGAAATGGAGATGTTTCTAGTTAGCCTCGTGGGCACAGCTCGTCCGTGTTTTCTGACTTCTGTTATTATTACTAAAACTGAGTTTCAAACCCAGTCTCTGTTTGCTGAGTGTAGACATGGGCGTGTTTCTTTGTCCAACCAAGACCATTATTTTCCATGCAGACCCCCTAGCTACATAACTGGCCTCTCACGGCAGGTTTTCACAGTCTCAGGCAGCCAGACTCCCTTCCGAGACAGCAGCACCCCAACCGCTCCTCACCATGGATCACCAGCACACAAGTACATTCACTGAGTATAAACACCATCTATACCATAAAGTCAACCGGTAGGATTAACAGCCTCAGCACGAAGCACCGTGCTCTGGCCAATCCAGTTTTATTCTTTTTCCTAAGTCAAAAATAAAAAATTAAGACAGTCTCATCATTTATTATGACTGAAATAGTAAGTAGTTTACATCTCAATCGCTAAATAAATAAATAAATAAATAAATAAAGCTTGTTAGCATAGCCCTTACCTCAAATTACTAAACCTCAGGAGTCTCCTTCATACCCTCCTGCTTTACTCTCTCCTCTCTCAAGTGC
>CABHPQ010157785.1:0-29673 GCA_902168405.1 Peromyscus aztecus
TCTCTCTCTCTCTCTCACACACACACACACACACACACACACACACATATATTCTTCATTTGTTTATCAGATGTATTAGGATCATTTCAGCTGTACATAATAAAATAAAAGCAAAATAAAAACAAAAACATCTCAAATCCACCCACCAGCTATGAATGAGGGTTTGGGATGGTGACGAGGATTAAAGTCCCACACACCTATTTTTCATTATGTAGATTGTTTCCATTGGGTTGGTATCTATTTGATAAAGAATTGTACTCCTCTCATTTACTCTAAATACATACGATACAGAATTGTGTCTAGGATATAATATGCCATTATACATTTCTGAAAAAAAAGAGACAATAAGTAGAATAACAAAAATGAGAACTTAAGCTGAAAAAGCAAATGAAGGTCATTTGTGTACACAGACTTTAGAAATGCCAAAGAAAATGAACTTTTCTCTGCAGTGGTGAAATTCAAAGTTTCTCAAGTCAAATAGGGTATTTTTTTAGTATGCACACACTTTTTTTCAAATTAATTTTGTATTTTTACAGCTGTTAAAAAGTTTGTGAATTGATAAAAGTGACCATTTTAATACCCTGTTAATTTGAAAGTACTTAGTCAAACTATAATTTTATTTGTTTTGTTTTTCTTGGTTAATACATTGGCTACCTCTGTAGAAATGCCATAAACCAAAAATCAAGATTTCTGGCAATAGTGTAGTAATATATGTGTCTATGTTTTCTATTAACGAATAGTTTTAGTGCATTTTTTTTTTGGTTTTGAACATCAAGTGAAATAAAGGCAGTTTTTTAAAAATTTAAAGCCTTTTTGTTTTGACAGATTCTATGTAGACCTGACTGATCTTTAACTCACCTAAAAGACCATCTTATCCTCAAACATGTTCTTTTCTCCTTTCTCAGCCTCCTGAGTTCTGGGAGTACAGCAATATGCTACTCTGCTCTATTAATTTTCAAAATGGCCTATCAAGGTATAGTGTGTGTGTGTGTGTGTGTGTGTGTGTGTGTGTGTGTGTGTGTAGGTAGTAGAGAGAAAGATAAATAATAGATACATAATGATATTTAGGTAGAGAAATACGACTATATATAATGAGCACATTGTTCAGTTAATTCTCATTAAACTCTAATTGTAATAGTACCCAAGAAATCCCTCGTATGAAAAGGTAACCATCCTTCCAAGCTTTAAGATGTATGTGGTGTGCTTTCATGTCTTTCATAAATAATACATGCATTCTCACACCCAGCTTCTGCTCTGTTTGACCTGAATGAGAATGAACCAGATTTTACTCCATGGTGTGACTATGGCACAGTTTACTTGCTATTAGAGCAGTGCTTATATGTTATTTAGCTCTTGTTTCTCTGAACAGATGTATGCTTTTGTGCTAAGTGTGATGTATTAGTCAGAGTTCTCTAGAGCCACAGAACTTATGGAATGAATCTTCCTCTTTTTCTTCTCTCTCTCTCCATATATATAAAGAATTTATTGGAATGACTTACTAGTTGCAGTCCAACTAATCCAACAATGGCTAGTTATGAATGAAAAGTCGAAGAATCTGGTAGTTGCTGAGTTCTACAAAGTTGGTTATCTCAGCTGGTCTTTTGTATATGCTGGAGTCCCAAAGAAGAAGGCTATAATACCAGTGAAGGAATGGATATGCTGGCAAGGCAAGGACAGGCAGGCAAAGAATGAACAAACCCTCTCTTCTTCCATTGTTCTTATGTAGGCTTCCAGCAGAAGATATAGCCTAGATTAAAGGTGTATCTTCCAGCCTCAAAATCTGGATAAAATATCTGTATCTTCTAGCCTCAAGATTCGGATAACTGGTGTGCCCTCCATTTCTTAATTGTAGTTCATTCCAGATATAGTCAAGTTCACAACGAAGAATGGCTATCACATATGCATGTAGCAGAATTGTGACATCTGAGTATACATGTGCTCAGCTATTCCAGCAACCTCTAAGACATCCCAGTACAGTTGTGATGTTTTATTATTCTCCACCTTTGTTTAGGAACTTTCTGTTCTTCTCACCCACACTTTACAATACTTAGTATTTGATTTTTCAAAAAAAATTTAACAGAGGTATAAATGAATTGTGATTTTAATTTTCATTGCCTTTTGAAAAAATATTAAAGATTCTTTCAAGTGCTTCTAATCACTTGAATGGCCTTATTTGAGTGTTGTAAATTTTGAAGCATGTTTTCAAGTAGGTTGTTGTGTAGAAGTGCTTTCTGTGTGATGGATGTGAATCAAATGTAATGCAAATACTACTTCACACCATTTCAGCTTTTACTGTATTGTCCTTCGTTGAATATTGGTTAGTTTCATGTGATTCAATAAATATTTTCCCTTATGAACAGCAATTTTGTCTTCCATTGACTATAGCAACTCCAAGCAGACAGAGTATGTGGTGGACTTTATCAAAACACATCTGACTCAAGTATGAAACTTTTAATTGCTCTCCACCCCCAAAAACAGGAAAGAAAGAAAATGGCAACTCCCAGGTTAAAAGGATGCTTCATATTTTGTTCAGAGGTATATGCTTAGTGAAGAGAAACAGAGGGGAAGGAGCCTTAAAAAAAGAAACTTTTAAGAAAGCAAGATAAAGGAAAGGAAGATTTTGGTTTTTGTTATTTTTTTTTTCATACCAAAACCATGGTCTCTTACTCCTTCAATCCCTATATAAAGACACCATGACATGTGGCTTGGTGACCATACAGGTAAAATAAGCCTGGTATAACGAATCCTAGATGATTACGTTTGATCCCAGCAAATATTTCCCATTGGGTTATAGTGAGAAAAAAAACACACAAATAACTAAGTGTGAATGAATTAGCTATAATGCTTGATAGAGGGTAGAACTTCACAGGAGCACATTTGCCTTTCTGGAGCAAATATCCCTTAACAGGCCTCTCTCCGCTTATATTTTGGGCATTAACCTTGTAATTTTATAATTATATCTTAAACATTTATGGCACAAAAATGTAGTTTTCTCTTTCCCTAACCTCACCATTCTAAAGAATGTTTTATTATATTTTATTGTTTTCAAAACAATTGATGTAGGAAGATTAAAAACATCTGAAATACACATTACATCACTTAATTTTCAGCTATCAATTCAACTTCATTAAACTTGAATGCAGTTCAATTAGAGTATTATGTTTACAACACTGTTTTTCACAAGCCTGACTCCTTAGGCCCCTGAGGATGCTCCTCACTAATTAAATATGTTTGCTCTAGTCATGTATTCTTGCCCAAACAGTGCAGAACAAAGTCTTCTATGATATACTGTCATTATTATCTAGAATAGCTCCCATTTCCTTTGAGAAAATAAAGATACTCTCAAATATAATATTCTCCACATGGGAATGGAGCGTGAAGGTCATGGTAGAATCTTTGCCAGTCCTATTTCATGAAAAAAGGGGTATTTTAAGAAGTGAAATTGGGTGAATTTCTGCTCTTTTATTATTGGCTTCTATGAAGGCATGAAGAGGGCTTTAAAATTAATACCTAGTCTTTCATAAAGTATCTAACATCTAACAATAAATTATAATTGGTTAGCATTTATTTATATACATTTAAAACAACATATTATAATTTTCAAAATCATATATACACATAGATTACAACTGGTTAGTATTTCTTTACATATTTTATTATAGACATAATCAAACACACATGTATATATGTCTAAACAATTAAAATAATTTTCAAATAGTTTTTTTGTTTTTCCTTTTTAATAATTGTTTTTTGAATTTATTTATTTTTATGTATGTGAGAGCTTTGATGCATGTATGTATGTGCACCATGTGTATGTTGGTTGCTGTGGAGCATGAAAGAAGAAGATCCTCTGGAACTGGAGTTAAAGAAGGTTATGAACCACCTGGTCAGTGCTGGGAATGCAGCACAGGTCATCTTTAAGAGTAGTTAAGGGCTATGAACCACTGAGCATCTCTCCATTGGATCTCTAAGGAACTGCTAAACACATACTATTTAAAAGTATAAAGCCACTAGCTTGGTATTTTGTTAGTTTAGAATTTTGATCATATTGATTATTGTTTAATGCTAGTTGAGAGAAGATTTAGCAAATGGAGATTGAAATTATTTTAATTCCTCTCTGATCATTTGCAACACCATTTCAAGAGTCCTGGCAGAATAAATTTGTCTACATTGGCTACAGAGAGCATGGACATTCATAGTGAGCATGTGAGCCAACACAATTCTTTCTTCAGGACTACATGTTTGCTGTATTTATGGAGAAGACTGCAGAAGAAGGAGCATTAATTGCCCTTTATTTCTATAATCCACCTCCCCTAGTCATCTACTGTTAAGTCACTAGAGACCTAGCCTTGTTAGAAATAAACGAGACCAATGATCAAATCTAATCACTTAATTGTAGAAAAAAGGAGAAGTGACTTATCTAAGCGCCTCAATGAGGAAGAAAGCTAGAACAGGTATGGCCCTTTCTCTAAGCAAGGACAGTGATTTATGTAATTGTCCTTCCTGTAAAGTGCTATCAAGGGGGAGAATAAGGGAAGATGCATGTGCATCTCTCCCCAGTTCATTCTGCTTAAGTTTACAATCCTTTTAAACAATCCTCAGTCACTTTGACTGTGAGTTAACTTTGAATCACTGTCACAGATAACTGACTGAAGAACTAGTGTGTGCAAAGATTTATTTTGGCCCATAATGTCAGGGGATTTCAGAATATCAGCATGGGCAGGTATTAATTTCACTGTGCGAGAATAAGACCACTACTACAGTTTTGAACCAAATTTGAAGCAAGTTTTTATTAAATACAGGCCGATATGATGGACTCTTGCCAGAACCATTCTGGGAGTTCCCAGAAAATAGCAATGCGTAACATTTTGCAGAGGCTTAAAAAGGCAAACACAGAGGGTTATGTATTTCCCACCAGCTCTAATCATGGACAAGCATATATCCTGACATACTTCCTGCCTGTGTACCTCCCGCCTACATCCGGTCAGGGACAAGCATACATCATGATGTATTTCCTGCCTAGGCTGCTCCCACCTACATGTGATCAAGCAAATTCCCTGTAGTTGGGTACAACAAACTTGTTTAGTGGAGCAAAAACATGTAGCTTGTTATCTTACATAAACAATATCTCCCAGCATTTCAGAAAGTATTTGTCCTTGGGCAAGTGGGCTTACAGATTAGAGGCATTTTTGTTTTCTAGATCTCTTAGACACAGTAAGTAAAACTTACAAGATTACTGGCTCTCACCACAGGCAGGGCAGCCTGGCTACCTGAGGGAGGGCAGAAGTGTGGGGGGATACACCAGGAAACAATGAAGGGAACTCACTGCTCTGCTGAGCTGTAGTCCTCAGTCTTACCCTTGATGGCTGACTTCCAGCAGGGTCCCGCCTCCTACACCACCACCTACTGAAACCTGACCACCTGCCAGAGACCATGCAGGGGGCATTTCCGACTCAAAGCATACTCCAAGCTATATCTTGCATTTCTGATAAATAAGCTAGAATTACTTCATAAATGAATCTGAGGTTTCACTTTTTTCTGCTCTGTGTTTCAAAACATTTTAGATAGATGAAAAGATTCAAAGACATTTTAGGTTGGAAGTTTCAATGAGTTAATTCATATTTGAAGTCTTAATGTAACCCTGGAGGAGTACAGTTGCATTTGATGTTTCCTTAAAATGATTTGTAACTATCACATTAAATAATTTGGAGGATGACTGTTTTTACACATGTTTTCTCTAAACATTCCAAAATCTTTTTAAATTGAGGTATAGTTGCTAAGTGACTAAATTTAAAATTGTGTTCACTCACATTCTCCCATTAAACAAAATAAGAAGGGAATTTTTTTTCTGACAATAATTTCTGTTTGAAGTTAGTGTGCAATCAAAGTTTAAGGGAAATTAGATTGGATAGGGCTTTGTTTTTTTTTGTCTTTTAAAATATTAACTTGATTCTATAAATAAAAATATGGCATGATATTTAACTACAAAAATTACATATGCATCAATGTACCTATTGATTATTTAACTCTAATGTATTGAATTGTAGTTGTACAGAATGACTATAAGGTATGAGAATCAAATCAGAATGTTTGCTCAGTGTCAGCAAATGCAGTTCAAATGTTTTTAAAGTAAATGCTTCTCAAGTAATCTCAATTATCAGAACACAGACACTCCTCCAGAATGTGCTGATTAAAAATATCATTCAAGTGATTCTAGGCTGAGCTTCCCTTTAGCTTGTTTTCCTAACTCCATCTTACATAAGGAGCTCAATTTGATAACCGAGTAGTTTAGTAACCTTAGTGTGAACTTGTATTGACATGATTTTGAAATTCTGACTGCAAAATATATATGTATATGAAATATACTCCCTACCTCTATTTTAGTTTTTTTCTCACGTGTTTCTCTGCGTTGACCTTACAGCATTTAGACATGAGCATTTACTAAGAACTTGAGGAGGGTTACCCTCTTGAAGAAATGTTTTCCTCCTTCATCCCTCCTGTTCAGTGGGAGGAGGTGCCTATTAGAGAGGCCCTGCTCCGGGCCCCCGCTAGCCCTCCTCCTGCTGTATCCCCGTCCACTCCTACTCTGCCAGGCATCAGGCTTCCTCCAAATTAAATGCTCATCAACACTATTACAACCTTTGGATCTTTTGTTTTTTTTCTTACAACCCATATAATATGAATTCCTTCTGTCAGCAAAAGGTTTTAGGGTGGCTAAAAGGCAGCTCTTTTGAAGCTACATCAGCATTCTTCTAAAACAAAGGCTGACTTCAGCGCAGGCTGCAAGCACGTGGTGAAAAAGTGTTTGTCAGAAACCGCATTTGCCCAGTTCCCTTCTCTGGTCCAGATACATAACCAGCATCTTTGCCAAGCAAATCACTTCCAGTAAAAGGGGTGAGTATGATTTTAAATGGAATATGCAGTTAACACTGGATTCCAGTTTTGTTAGTAGTTTTGCCACCTTAGTCTGTGGCAGCTGAAAATTTGTAAATTGATTAACTGATGTGTACCAAGCTTTTTCTTTTGGGCCACCAACCAGCTCCCAAATCATGACACAGAAACTTATTGGTTTTGAATGCTTGGCCTAACTTAGTCACATTTCTGGCTAGCTCTTTTAATTTAAATTAATTCATTTCTCTTTATCTACCTTTTGCCTTGGGGCTTTTTACCCTTCTTACTTCTGTATATCTTTCACTTCTTCTCTGTGTCTGTTTGTCTGGTGGCTGCCTGGCTTCTTGCCTTAGGCATCTCTCTCATTCTCCTTCATTCTTCCTCCTCACTCTTCTCTCTAGCCTAGATTTCTCCTTCTGTTTATTCTTTATGCCTGGCATCCCCACCTATCCTTTTCCTGCCTGGCTATTGGCCATTCAGCTCTTTATTAGACGAATCAGGTGCCTTAGATAGGCAAAGTGAAACAGCAACACATCTTTTCACAGGTAAACAAATGCAGCATAAACAAAAGTAACACACCTTTACACAGTTAAAATAATGTTCTGCCGCATAAACAAATGTAACATATCTTTGCATAGTTAAATAATATTCTACAACACTGAAATGCCTGAAGCATTGCTCTACAACAAACACTGAGGAAAATAAATACAATAAAGTAACATACACCACGGAGAGGAAATTAATGTTTTGTGAATGAAAATGCATGTTCATAATACTATTGTATATAACGAAAGTGAACAGATGTTACAGTAGTTTTAGGGTTGATGTTTGTATTGTTTATTTAAAGAGGTCTAGGTATTAGCAAACTAATTTAATGTTTGCATTATATTCAGGAAAATGTCTTTTTTGGTTTTCTCTCTCTCATTTTAAGAAGACAAGCCTTCCATACGCCACATATCTACTTGATATGCTTAAGGGGCCTGGCAGTAGGCTCAAGATCCATTCCTGGTGCATGAGCTGGCTTTTTGGAGCCCATTATTGCTGTGGGATGTTCTGTATGGCAAATGTGTTGCTCTGATTGGTCAATAAATAAAACACTGATTGGCCAGTGGCTAGGCAGGAAGTTAGGCGGGACTAACAGAGAGGAGAAAAGAACAGGAAGGTGGAAGGAGACACAGCCAGCCGCCGCCAGGACAAGCAGCATGTAAAGATGCCAGTAAGCCACAAGCCACGTGGCAAGGTATAGATTTATAGAAATGGATTAATTTAAGATATAAGGACAGTTAGCAAGAAGCCTGCCATGGCCATACAGTTTGTAAGCAATATAAGTCTCTGTGTTTACTTGGTTGGGTCTGAGCGGCTGTGGGACTGGCAGGTGAGAGAGATTTGTCCTGACTGTGGGCCAGGCAGGAAAACTCTAGCTACACATTACCTATGGTGGGTCACCTTGCACAGCCTTAATAAAGTAGTGGGTGGGGGGAGCTTGGACCTGCCTCTACTGAGTGTACCAGGCTCTGCTGACTCCCCATGGGAGGCTATACCTTGTTGGAGGGGTGGGGTGGGGGAAGACTGGAGGGGCAGGAGGAGGGAAGAGAGGGGGATCTGTGGTTAGTATATAAAATGAATAAAAAATTCCTTAATAAAAAAATTAAAAAAGAATAAATGACTAGCATATACTGCTTTGAGAAATTTCCAGGCATCATTTAGTTATAAGACTTACCTTTATCTCATCACAACATTAGCTACTTTGCCAAATACCTGATATTCCTGTTCTTAACGTAGAATGCAGGTGAGGAGATACTACTTTTTTAGACATAGAATCTATCTAGCATTAATAATGTGAAAATGAAATTTTGAAGTAGGAGGGGTTTAGTATCTTTTTTTATAAAAACGTTGGCAGAAAGTTTGTGCCAAGTTAAAATCAAAATTTTAACCAATATATTCTACTAAAGCATGCTTTAATCATTTAATTTTTTCATACTAATTGGAAACATTTTCTCTCTCTTCATGTCAGAGTAAAAGCTGATGAGAATGACCCAGATAGGAAAAATCAAAACGAATGAAAACTCTAGATTTTTTTAGATTAAAAGTCAGTAGTCAAATGAGGAGGCAGGCTAATATCAAAATACTTCATAATAAACTCTAAAGCACCAATAGAAAATGTCAGTGGCAAAGTTACATTCTGAATTTTATTTTGAAAAATTCTGTTTTATTGGCAGTCTTTGTCTTAGTCAGGGTTTTATTACTGTGAAGAGACATCCTAACCATGGTGAATCTTATAAAGGGAAACATTTAGTTGGGGCTGGCTTACAGTTCAGAGTTTTGTCATATTATTGTCATATCAGCTAGCACAGATACATGTAGGCAGACATGATGCTGGAGAGATTGCTCAGCGTTTTACAGATCCACAGAGAGCAGGATTAGGCAGTGACACACTGGCCAGGCTTGAGCATCTGAGACCTCAAAACCCATCCCCAGTGATACACTTCCTCCAACAAGGCCACACCTCCTAATAGTGCCACCCCTTATGAGTCTATGGGGCTCTTTTATTCAAACCACCACAGTCTCTATCTCATATTTAAAACCTTGGGTAAAGTTTCTACACATTTTATCATGAACTATTTTGTTTCAATGTAAAATGAGGTGAGTTGAGGCAGGATAAAAGATGGAAAATAAAAATAAATAATAAAAATAAAAAACAAAAAGATGGATATGGTAAGGGAAAGGAGCCCTTCACCAGAGCGACTGCATGAAGCCTCTGGCCAGCTGAAGATCAAGTACTCTAGCTCAAGAATTCTACCACAATTAACAGTTGCTGTGAACGTCAGCACGTAGACACATTATTCTTTTGATAGGGAGATATTTCAGATAACACACGGGGGGAGGGGCTTGGTCCTGCCTCGTCTTAGTGTACCAGACTTTGTTGACTCCCCAAGAGAGGCCTTACCCTCTCTGAGGAGTGGATGGGGGGAGGGATTGGGGGAGGTGGGAAGGGTGGGCAAATGAGAGGGAGGGGGAACTGGGATTGATATGTAAAATGAAAAAACCTTTTTATTAAAATAAATTAATTTAAAAAAAGAATGTTAAAATAACAGTAAATCATGGTTAAGGCTGATGTGTACATGTCTTTTTCTTTCCCTATTGCAAACCTGAAATTTCTAGTAATCTCACAAGCCATCCCATTTATATTAAAAATGTCTTACAACCTCTGGGGGTCATTTTTTTTTGTTTTTTGTTTTTTTTGTTTTCTTATCAGGTTGCAATTTTACACAAGGTACTCAAGAGTCACCTCATAATGTCACTTATTGAAAAGAGGAAGTAACTAGGGTGTCCCCTAAACAATGAAATTTCAAAATTTCCCAGTCTCCTATAAGATATCACTAAGTCACAGAAGCACAACTCTCCCGTGAGAAGCCACACCCATGTTCTAAGGTAGGTTTTACTCTCTTCCTGAACCCTCTCTTTCTATTAACCCCCCCGTGTTTGAACCTATGTTAAAAATCTCCACTTAATAAACTGTAATTCAGCTTCCAACTGGCTCACTGTGATAGTCTTCTCTGCAGTGAAGAATCTCAACTTCACTCTGGTACCCTCCTGTCTGTGATATTGGAGAAGGAAGAAAAATAAATAAAGTTTTCATTTTCTTGATATACAAATAATATTTTTTTCTATTTTACCAAAGTATTTACTGAGTTTCACTTCATGAAAAATTATTAGTGTTGTTTTGGAATATTACATATAACCAAATGATGATTTAAAAAGGTATCACATTTGATTTTAAAATCCACCTAAAATGGAGAATATTAGTTATCATATTTCCATTATATCCAATACTCGATTGCTCCCAATGAAACTAAATAATAACAACAAATATAGTTAAGGGTATTATTAGCAATATATATATATAGGCATTATATTGCATATATATATACATGGAAGGGCAATTAGAATTGCTGCATGTAATTAAGTTTGGTTATTATGACAACATGTGAGCTCTGAACATAAAAGGACATTTCAGAAATTCAAATTGCTTCACCACAAGATGTTAAGTGAACTCAAGACAGAGGCTAGGTGAGCATCTGTTAAACATTACAGAGAAAAATTCATATGTTGAATGTTGTTAATGTCCCTTTTAAATTCAAGACCTTTTTATTAAAATAATAATGATAAACATGGCTATTGCTCTGAAGGAAATTTGAAAATCTTCTATGGCAGGAACTCAAGTCTGCTTCAGTTGCGTCTCCTCACAGTGCTGGTGATGGGAAAGGAGGAAAATGACTTGTCCTGTAATTCTACCAGGATGCAGTCCTACAATCAGAATAACCTTTTCTAATCAAAATCATTGGGCACTGAAGATGAGCATTCAAGCAAATAAGGAATATATCTTAATCAGATTAATTTTACCATAAATACAGAGTCCTCTCTAGCCACATTGGATAGTTTTTACATATTGTCTACTTATTGAAATAAATTCTTGATTGTTTAGTATTTTACTGCACTATTTAGATGTTTGTCTGCATTTTTATATTTTTTTTATCATTTGCTCTACTTTCTGGGTCTGTCTTTTTTTCTATGATTAATACCAAGCTTTTATTGCTTATTTTTTATACACACCACAGAAGACTTATTTCCTATTAAGGAACACATTGCTTTTCTTTTCATATCAGATTAAATTTTATCTCACAAGAAATGCATCAGGAATCAGGTCACTCAATTCTGGATAGTATGCATCACCTTAGACAAGTCTCTTAAGATTTTGAAATGACTTATTGTTATCACTAAAATGATAATAAAATATAACTTACAGAAGTAAGAAATATAGTAAACCACCTTGTATAGTGCTGGGCGGCATATAGGAAGCTTTTACTAAAGTTAGGTCCCTTCTCTCATCCCCATATTCCATACATACTATTTCTCACACCCAAAGAACCTATAGAAATATTAACATTGAGTATGTCTTTTATCTTGTGCCCCACAAATCCTATGAACAATTTCATCACATTTTAACAGTTCACCTACTGGTAAAACAAAAAGTTTTCTTTACTATACATTTCACATTGGACAAAAGAACGCAACTCTATGTTCCCTTAGACATATAAAGTATCAAAAGAAAAATTCAGGGTAGTGATAGAAGAAAGCATCTTTGGTCTTTGTGTTGAATCCGAGCACTGCTATGACAGTGGAGACCAGGCTAAGCATAGACTCTTTGATAACAAGAGATGTTGCTACATTTCAGCTATGTCTGCAGTAATTTTTTTCAGATTCAATAAAGAAGGACCCAAGGTTTCATAATTTTCCTGTTGTTCTTTGCTTTGGCGTTCCTATACTTGCTCTTGACTCTCATGGTATCACATTTTAAAGTGAGATGAATACAGAGTTGTCATGAACGTTTGAGGTAATCTGTACTCTTCTAATGCTTCCTAGCAACAAATGAATTTGGTAGACATTTCATGCTATTCCAAGTAGATGAAGTTATAACTGCATTATAGCTTTAAGAATCTTTTAGAAAATAAAGTTTTTCTGAACCACAGCATGGAAGTTGTAGAATTGTTACTTTACAACAGACAACTTTTCCTGGTCATCTTGCAGTCTCATCCATCAGTTGACTTTGGCAGGTTGTACATTTTCTGGTGGCACAAAGTTAATTTAACTTCATCATCATAGACTATCATTCATTTAGACCACAAGCTGCTTGACAAGTTTTATATAAATATTTGATTAAAATAATGGCTTTCTGGCTCTCAAGAGAAGAACTATAAAAATTAGAGTCCCATTTATAATCCACACTGAATCCATCTAGTAAAACAGTCATATCTATAAAAGTCAGACAAGTTAAGAGGAAGATAAGTAACTTTGACTAACTTGGACTTTGAATTCATTTGATTTCTAAACTTTCTCTTAATGTTTAGATAAAACATTTTCATGCATAAGCGTAATTTTTGATATTTATAATACACACAGCCCTAGACTAATTGGGGAATATCAAGACAGAGAAGAATGGCTTCAGGAATTCCCCAACTACAAACTGCTCTTTCCAAATGAGGTGGCTATAACTTTGTTATGGAAAGCCTTTGCAATCTTATTTCTTACATAGTAGCTAGCAGTGACCATTGGCCTGTGAAACTGCAAACCTCAAATTCCTTGATTCTTTTCTCCCCCTTATATCTGCCCTCATCCCCATTGCTCCTCAATGGATATTTTTTATATTTTTTTTCTGGATCTGAAAGGAAAAGTTAACAACATTATCATTTCATATGATACTTTTAAAGAGTACCCTATTCTGTAGTTTGAACAGAAATTGTTTCCTTTTCAGTGTATAGTATTCTTCTCTGTTCTCTAAAATGACTGTTGAGATAAAATATATATTTCATTTTTTTGCAGTTAAGACTTTCATTTACTTACTGAATCATATATAAATTCCTGAAAAAATACATTAAAATCTCCTTTAATTGCAACAAGATAAGTTTGTGGAAAATTGTATGTATTTTTCTGCATTTCTCCTTATGTACAATCTTTGCTTCAGCTCTTCTTGCTAAGGGAGAGCCCTAAGCAATCCCTGCTTCCCTTATTCTGTACAAGAACCAATTTACTAGTAACCAGAGGATGAGGCAGCTATTATTGGTTGAAGGTATTGAATGTCGTTGAGAATGACTAACAGGGTACAGGTATAGAGGTCAAGTGAAAACAACGCCATTATAAGCTATAGTCATTTAGAAAGTTCATTTACCAGTCATTATATATAGTTTAAAACCTACCACATAACACTCAGAGCCTTTCTGGACAAACACTGGCCCCTAAAAATCACAACAGCTAAGCTAAGGACCATGTGTTGAAAGTTCAGAGATCTAATACACTCATAAGGTTCCCTCATGTTATGTTTGTCTAAAACTTCACACCATGTTTTGTTTCTTATGTGCTCTGATGGTGTACCAATATCATTGGTTGATTTTTAAAGGAAATAAATAACATAGTCTCTGCAATCCAAGTTTTAAGAATTAAGACAAAAACTCAATGGATGGCAATGCTCACACACCCATCTTCTTAATGGCCTGGTCAGTACGAAGTTGAGATCTGATGTGGAGAAGACCCACATCATATCTGACAGCAACTTCCTCCCATGCATTTAATCCAAGCTGTAGCAGTATGTTTCTTTGGGTCACCAGCTTAAAAAAATAATGACAGAGAGACTTATATTAATTATGAAAGCTTGACCCTAGCTTAGACTTCTTCCTAACTAGTTCTTATCACTTAAGTTAACACATATTTTTAAATCTGTGTTTTGTCACATGACTTGTTACCTCATCTCTCAGTACTTCTCATCCTGCTCCTTCTGCATCTGGCTGGTGACTCCACCTTTCTTCTTCCCAGCATCCTCTGTCCCTGCAAGTCCTGCCTAACTCCTTCCTACCTTGCTATTGGCCATTCATTTCTTTATTAAACTGATCAGAAGGTGCCTTGGCAAAGACACATCTTCACAGTATAAACAAATATTCTTCAACATTTTCCCCTTTTTGTCTAAATAAAAAGGAAAGACTTTAACCCTAACACAGTAAAACTATATATAATAAGAACAATTATCAGGTAAGAATTACATTTACAATGTCCAGTCCCTTTTTATTTGGCAATTCAGAGACAATATTCTATTATCTTTCCTATCTTGATGAATCTAAAGTTTTATTCCTAACCCACTTTTTATCATAACTTGTGTTACCATCCTAAAAATATCTTTTTAGACCTCAAAACATAACTTAAGTTTTTATGTCTCCCTACCTTATATTCTTTACAGCTTTTTAGTGAGTTTCTTTTCTGAAACTTATAACAATTGAAACCATAACTATAACTATCTAGTCTTTAATACCATCAAAGACCCAAGAAGGACATACTATTACCTGAGTAAACAGAAACTGCAGAGTAAGCAACTTCCAGAACTGTATACACAACAGAGGCAGCTGGCTGCCTGGACAGTCATCCAAGTTTCCTCTGCAATGTCAGGGCATCCATCTTTAGCCTACAGGCCTAGAAAAATCTAACAACTTTTCTGTGAAACAGGAATTTTGAAGGACTGCCCTACCTTGCCTTGGCAAAGTTTGGCACTTACTTTCTTTTGTGCTCTGCTTGTCCAATTGGGACAGCATACTGTCAGCAGTCGAGGCAAGGCCAGTTTCCTGCCCAGATGGCTAGCTTTGCCACATAGAAAGCAAACTCCATATGGAAGATCTTTGATGTTCATCATCCTTTTTTTTTTTTTTTTTGAAGTAAATTGGTGGTGCCAGGAGCAGATATGTCTCAATACCATGAAAAGCCATATGTTATTAAAACATTTTAAGTGACATATTCTGTAGGTCTTTGAAGTGTTTGAGACCATCTATATGTTTAAAATATATCTCTGTTTGACCTTGAAATCATACCTAATATAACATAAGTTTGATTGTTATAGATGCCTCACTACTAACCTGTATTTTGGTATTGTCCTAAATAGCTTTCAAGGACTAGAAATTTACATTACATTATTAAATGAGGTACATAAATACAATACCTTAAATAAGAGTAGAAGCATATAAACAGTATAGCAAAAATCACTTTAAATTTGTATCAATATATATAAATCTATACCAATGTAAAATATTTGAGACTAGTAGTTGTTTTTAAGTTCAAACATAGACTCAACAATTCACCCTTTTATCTTATTATTTCAATACTATATCCCCCCTTTTTTCCTTTCAGAAAGAAATCTCTGAATCTAATCTTTGTTCATTTTTTTTCTGACTATGATCAATAACAACTTATGACTAAAACCCCTAAATGAAAACAAACATCCATAACCCACCAAATGACCAAAACCCATCCATCCCACCTTTTGGAAATATGGCTGTCATATTCTCTAGACTGCTTCCTGTTGTCAGGAGGTAACTGCATCTTTAGGGGACCCTGAGAAAATTGAGATAATGGTCGAGTTCAGGGAGAGCTATCTGTATTATTTTTTTTATTTAGTTTCTGTGTTATTGGAAAGTGTATAGGTTATCTGAAGTCTTGGGGGGATAGTCTGTGAGGCTGGACCATCTCAGCTAGCAGCTTTGAAGTTGTTCTGGATGCAGAATTTTGAGGAAACTGCAACAGAGGCATTCTGAGAGGTTGGATCACATGGGATACTTGTCTTTGTTGGTATCTGGTCAAAAAGTTCCCTGAAAACACATAAACTTTTAGAGATAACATATATATCTGTATTAACACAACTATGGAAATGCAGTGTGCACAAGTCAGTTAAAGACGATTTTTTTGTTTTATGTTTGAGCAGGTAAAAGGCATTTGTTAAGTTTACAAGTTTGTTTGGACTGTATAACAAAACCTCTATCCATGCCATATGAAAGCATGGCATGTAATAATAAGTCATGAGGACTCTGTAGCCAATAAGATTTATCATGTTCATTCAGTCTCAGAGATGTTCCCATAATAGAGGGATCAGCATATATGTCACCTGCTCTGCAGTATCTCATGATTTATTTTTTCATGTTTGTAGCCACAATCAAATCTGATCTTCATAATTTTAAAGAGAACCATAACTTTTTGTTTCCTATGGAAACAAAGGTGTTATTTCTCCCCCAACACAACATATTTTCTGACTTCCATTTTGAAGTTAAGACATTCTTAAAATATATAGGTTTGTATAATTTAAAAGTTTCCATAATCCAATGTCTCACAGAAGCTATTTCTTTGTACATTATCATATTTAAAAATTCAGTCATCAAAACAGCATACAAGATCCAGACACCCTGTGCATTTCCCATCTTTACATGGCTTATTCTTTTTATATTATCTTATTCTTTCTTTAAAGACTTTATTATTTTTAAACTATTTTTTCTCTGATTCTTTATTCCCATCTTTTTTCTTTCCTTAGCATCTAAGCACATTTTTAAACATGACCTTTTTAGAGGTTTTCTGTGTCTGGAATTGGCTTTACTAAGCACCTGCAGCATCCTGTGACTGTGTGAGACAAATATTAAATTGTCAGATCAGCCACTCCACAGCTCAGCTTAGCACATGGTGCTGGTGCCAGCCCTCAGGCAGTGGCTGGTAGCTGCATCTCTGTATGCTGAGCACTGGCCCGCCTGAGAGACTGTAGGACTAGGAAGCCATGTATGGCTCCTTGTCCAGAGCTTTTCTTATCTTTCTTGGGCCCTATGTTTGGATATTTGAGTCTCCAGGTTGGACGCCACCCAGTACTCAGGAGGCAGAGTCAGATGGATCTCTGTGAGTTAGAGGCCAGTCTGATCTGCAGAGCGAGGTACAGGATAGCCATAGCTGTTACACAAGAAACCTCTTCTGGAAAAGAAAAAAAAATAGTGCCTGGAATGATTTTGATGCAGCCAAGGGTGAATTATTCACCACAGCTTGTAAAATAATTTTAAATCCTCTGGAGTTCTCTCTATTGACCGGAGTGGCTTAGCTTGCAAATTAGGTGTGAGAGTTCTGAACTATTCATGCAGTCAGCACTCATTTTTGTGAATACCAGAAGGCAGAATTACTACCTCACATGATGTACGTAGATCACACAGAAGGGAAAACAAGCCCTGATCTTCAGTATTTGTCAGTAAGAGTGCTGCCAATTTCAGCTTATGAGCATGATTTCACAGAAAGTGAGAGGAGGAAAATATTCATCCAGGACACCATTTCTGTGTTTATTTCCCTAAAGTTAAGGTATGTGGTTATTACTACAGCACAAGGTGAACACTTCAAGGAGCAGCAAGGGTATTAGTGACCCCATATACATCAAGCTGGTAGAGCCTACGGTCAGGGGTCTACATTACTATAAAGTCTGAGGCACATTTTTTTCCCATTTGAAAATCTTGTTGGTTTCAGGTTTCTGATTGTGGTAGTTTAAATGTAATTGGCCCTCATAAGCTCATAGGGAGTGGCACTATTAGGAGGTATGTCTTTGTTGGAGTAGGTATGGCCTTGTAGGAGGAAGTGTGTCATTGTGGGGGTGAGATTTTAGGTCTTCTATGCTCAAGCTAGGGACAGAAGAGAGTGTGGCTAGGCCTGTGAAAGAGACAAATGAGGAGGAGGGAGAGATGGGGGAGGAGGAAAGAGCAGAAGAATGGGAAGGAGTCTGTGACTGGCTTTTAAAGAATTCCCCTGCACATGAGCATGTGGGCTTATGGAGCTAAGCCACACATGCACAGATTGCATGACCATGCCATGTGCATTATGTAGTTACACAGCGCACAAATAATGTACGACCTAAGACTCCTTGTTTAGCTACTGAATTTTGCATGTGCAGTCATGCAGCTGGAGGACTGGCAGAATCCTAACAATCTCCAATGTCAGTTTACTTCCTATTGCCAGCCGATCAAGATGTAAGACTCTTAGCTTCTCCAGCACAATATCTTCCTGTATGCTGCCATGTGCTACCATGATGATAATGGACTAAACCTCTGAAACTGTAAGCCACCAAATTAAATGTTTTCTTTTATACCAGTTGCCATGGTCATGGTGTAGTTTCACAACAACAGAAACCTTAACTGAGACACTGGTCAAACTGCCTGGGTAGATTTGCAGTTGTATCATTCTGTGGTTTCAACTCTCATTTCTTCAGGAACTATCATTTCAAAACCAATTTTTGTGTTTATTGACATTTGAATGTTTTCTTTTCTTTTTTGATTATTGTGGTCATTTTCTCATTGTATATTTTGTTGGTACTGTTTATTACAGCTAGCAATATATCTTACCCTAGTCTTAATTTTTACTTGTTGACATTTTTTATAAACAAACTTCTTCAATTTCAATGTATTGTAAACAAAATTCTCATCTTATTTCTCTGTGGTCAGTATTTCTTTTCTCCCCTGTTGAAAAAGTTTTCCCAATTCCAAGGACTTGAGGATATTTCCAATGATTAATTGCTTTTAGTTTCCACATTAAGGGTCACAATTCAAATGGAAATGATTGTTGTGTGAAAGTTATAAGGTATCGATCATATTTTTTGTCTTTGTTTGTATATTCAAAAAACCCAGAATGAAATGCAGAAGTCTATCCTTTGCTGTTGGTGCAGAATTCTACCTTTAGCTTAACTTGAATATCTTTGTCTTCTACAACAAAATATCGGAAGCTGAATAACTTAGAAAGAAAAAGAATAGAAATATATTTTAGCTTACAGTGCTGAAGGCCCAAACGTATGGCATTGTCAGTGGCTAGACTTCTAATTGGTACCCTTATGATAGAAAACTGACATGCACAACTTACACAGAAGAACGTGTTGAAAATTCAGAACTTGCTAATGATCCTGTTCAGAAATCAGTTAAACTCAGAATAGTAACTATAATCTGAAAAAAAAAATGTGTTTTGTTCTTCCTTATTAGAAGTAGCTACAAGAGGTTAGAACAAACATTGTTAATAGCAAGGGATGCATATGACAGTCTTAGAAGACATCAAATAGGAATAATAGGCAAACTTCCTAAAATCAGAAAAGTGTGGTGAATCAGAAACGACAAACTAAATAGTTCTTAAAACTGCTCAGTTTCAGGTCTCCAGATGAGATGAATGTCAGCATGGGAAAAATGTGTAGAGTGAAATTTATTCTACTAGAAATTCTCTTGTTCTATGTCTTTTCCCCAGGATGACCATATTTGGAGGTGGGGGGGGGGATTTTAGGAGATAAAGTTAAATGAAGTCATAAAGAATTGGTAGCCTATAATACCAGGAAGAATATGCAGTGTGTCCTTCCATGTGTATACACCAAGGTAAGGCTATGTGATGGCATAGACAAAGGTGGTCATGTGCAAACAGGAAAAGAACCTCTGTTTGGCCTTAACCATGATGACTCCCTTATCACTGGTTTCTCAGATTCTAGACACCCTGACAAAAGCGACTTAAAGGAGAAAAGGTTTATTTTGGCCCACAGTTCAAGGGCACAGTCCATCAGGGCAGGGGACTTCTGGCAACAGGAGCTTCAGGTAGCTGATCACACTGCATCCATAGTCAGAAAGCAGAGCATGATGAATGCTTGTGGTCTGCTAACCTTCTGTTCTCCTTTTTATATACCTATGTTCCCATATGAAGAAATGGTGCTGCTCACAGAAGGTGGGTCTTCCTAATTCATTTAACCTAATCAAGACAACTCTAAACCATAGGCATACCCTAAAGCCTATCTCTGTAATTCTAGATCTTATCAAGTTGACAACTGAGACTAAGCACAACACTTGAAAAATATGTTTTAAAAGTGTGTGTGTGTGTGTGTGTGTGTGTGTGTGTGTGTGTGTGTGTGTGTGTAACTACATGTGTGTGTATCAGGGAAAGCACTAGAGAGGGTAATCTATGTTGTCATCCTCAGAAATGCCATCCATGACCTTTGAGATAGAGTTTGTCACTGGCTAAGAGCTCACCAATTGCGCAAGAATGGCTGGCCAACAAGCTAGATCTACTTGCCTCCACCTCCCCAGTCTGGGATTATAAGCACATGCCACCATACCTGGTATTTATGTGAGGGTTTTCAGGATTGAACTCATATCCTCATATTGACAAGGCAAAAGCTTTATCAACTCAGCTATTTCCCCAGTCCTGAAAAATCAGATTTTAAGTAGATTTTCTTATTTCTATTTTATTTACCTTAAATATTAAGTCACATTTTCCAACAAATTTTCTACTACATTATAGAAGGATTTTTAATGTTAGTATAATTTTTAATTTTAATTTAATTAAAAGTATGACAATACTTTTCCTTTATTCTAATTGTCTATGGGAACCATATCAGCAAAGACAGGTTAAAAGAGGATAAGCAAAAGTTTAACATACTGAGGATCCTTGACTTCTGTGGGGTTACATCCTGATAAACTCATTCCAAGTTGACAATACTCTGAGAAAAGTGCATCTAATAGAACTAGCCTCAGAGCGCTGTAGCCTAGCAACACAGTACAGTATCAGTTACTCTCCTTAAAGTACCTAACTGATAGGTGACTGTCACCCTGTCTTTTCAGAATTTGAGGAAGAATATCATACTACATAGTTAGCCCAGTAAAATATAAATATTTGAAGGAACCATCTTTAATAATAACAAAAAATATAAGTTGAATCATCTTAAATTTAAGATTTTCTACTTAAAGCATAATGTAACATCTCTGCTTTCAAAGCTTTCTTTGTCTCTATTTCATGAAAGAGTCAACTCAAAGTGATCACTTTGTACCCTAAGGCTTGTTTGAGAGGAACACTTTCTTTTCAACAGTTATATTTTGATGAGGCATACTCTGATCTTCTGGTTCTAAATAAAGAAAATAAAGCCCTGAAACACATTAGAGTAATTTTAACTTAAACACATCATCTAGCTTTCTATTGGGAAATAATCTGATTTTCACAAGAACCCATTGAACTAAGGAAAATAATTATAAGATTATGGGCACTGGGTAGCTGGAGAGATGTAGGCACAGAGTGCTCAAGTGAATTTTTTAAAGACTGCAGTGAGTGCTCAAGAGCTCTAAATACTAACCTCCTTTGTGTTATATTAGCTCAAGATGGTTAGCCAAAAATATCAGTGTAAATTACAGAATGATGAATTCTTATATTTATAAAACACAAAATTAGAGTTTTTTATTTTATAGATTTTTATAGAATATATTTGATCATGTTTTTTCCTCTCCCCAATTTCTCCAAGATCTTTCCCACATCCCTATCCACTCAACTTTACCTTCTATCTTTAAAAAACAAAGAAAATCAAAACAAACAAAGCAAAAAACCAATAAGAGAATGTAAAAACAAAATAAAATGCAAAATGAAACAAAAAGTCCACAAAGAAAAAACATTAAGATTGTTTTGTGTTGGCCAACTACTACTGGGCATGGGGCCTGTCCTGGAGTGTAGTTTATGTACCCAGTGACATTCCATTGGAGAACACTGAGAGATTAGAGTTGTGTATGTACAATATTCTCCCAATAATGAACTAATTCTAAGGATATGCAAGATGAAAAGTACATGAGGCAAGGAAGACAAATGTATGTTTCCATAAATGTAGCAGAGTTTCATAAATTAATGTGAAATTTTGTTAGTCATTATTCTCCTCACAGTTATAAAGTACCAGAAAAAAAAGCAATTTAAGGGAAGGAGTTGTGGAATATTATTTTAAAGTGTGTTGCATTTTTCCTACTGCTTTTGTTAACAATGCAAAGATACGTTACATTTGTTTCATTAAATAAAATTAACCTGCCAGCAGGAAGCTGAGTCAGCAAGTAGCTGACAGGACGTGGTAGGGAGGAACCATGTGTAGCCAGGGTTCTTAAGTGGGGGCAGAAGGACGGTTGGTTTTTTTGGAAGACACCAGCAAAGGGAGAAGGTGAGCTACTTGCTATTCAGCTGCTCTGAGTGATTAGAATTCCACCTCAGCCTTTGAATTGTGAGT
The DNA here is from genome assembly GCA_902168405.1 of Peromyscus aztecus. NCBI lineage: Eukaryota > Metazoa > Chordata > Mammalia > Rodentia > Cricetidae > Peromyscus > Peromyscus aztecus. Next base: position 22,271 of record CABHPQ010157785.1, read on the forward strand.
TTTTTCAAGGAATAGAGATCTAGATAAAGTTTCCCTTAGTAGCTTTGAAAGAGTAGGTGCCTGAGGGAACAGGATTCTCTCAGGTTGTGGCCCTTGCTGCAAACTACTGCTGTTAATGGTGGAGTTGCAGTTTCTGATTAGGACAGCAGTTGCTTAAGAGGCATCCACTGTACATAATAAAAACCAGTTAATAAATAACAGGAAGGTTTATTCTAGCTCACAGGCCATCACAACAGGGAAGTCATGGTATCAGGAGTGGGATGCTTCTGGTCATATTGCAGCATCAGCCAGAAAGCAGAGACATATTGAGTGTCCAGCTATGTCCCCTTTTAACAGTCCAAGACTCCAGCCCATGAAATGGTTCTGCTCACATTTGGGGTGATTCTTTCCACTTTAGTTACCCCAATATAGAAACTCCTTCACTGGCATATCCAGAAATTTGTTTCCATGGTGAGTTTAAATTCTGTCCACTTGACATTCAAGATAACTATTATAACTCAATCCCTTATTAACTTGACAACAAAACATATTACTTTTAAGGCTTAACCCTCCATCCAATGTCCCCACACACTCATGGCCTGGAGTTGCCTTAACCCTCTATCCAATGTCCCCATAGGCTTATGGCCTGGAGTTGCCTTAACCCTCCAGTGTTTCCATACACTCGTGGCCATGTCATGACACAAAATGTATGCAGTCCAATTTCTCCATAGTCTTTAATAGTTCCAACACTATTCAAAAGAAGGAAATATCTTCTGCAACCTAAGCAATCTTTTAACAGTGAGCCCAGGCTCACAAAATTATAATTTCAACCCGCAATGCACAGAACAAACATACACACTCTGAAAATGGAGAATGGGGGTGTGACAAGGAAATTTTAGACTACAGCAAGACTGAATCCCATCAGGAACAACAACACCTCTTGAGATTCTATATCTAGTGTCTGGGGCTCATGATGGAATTCTCTTGATTCTAAAGGGCTTGGGTATCCCGGCCCCTCCCAGCTCTGCTTCCTGTAATGCTTGTGGCCTTTCTTTTGGTCTATCTCTGTTCTATACTTCAGCCCTTTGGGAGCATGTGCCCTGGTTCCAGCACCTCCAGCATACCGGGTCTCCTTTGTAACTTAGACTTTGTCTTCACATGTTCACACAGTGGTCTCTTGGGGACTCCCTGAAGGAGACTTTGACTCTACCACACATTTCTGGCCTAAGCGGTTCTCATGAGCCACACCTCTACTGTCTATATTTCTCTTGGCATTCTGATATTTCAAACTGCTACCACAATGAGGCAGACTATAAGCTCTGTTTATAGCATCCTAGTGTTTTTCTAATACAAAGTTCAAAACTCCTGGGTGTTCTACCTGCAAATCAGTTTTACAGCCTAACAGCTATTGTCATATTTATCACAGCAACAGGCTTTACTCTCAAGACCAATGTTGGTTAATTTTATTGTCACAATAAATGACAATACCTGACAAAAGCAATTTAAGGAATGGTTCATCTTGGCTTACAGTTTTAGGGTACAGTTCATCTTTATGGGAAATTCATGGTGGGAGGAGCTTGAAGCAGCTAGTTACCATGTGTTCACACTCAGGAACAGTGGAAATGCTGATTTCTACCTCATTTTATCCTTTACATTTATTCTAGGACTCCAGGTCTTGTAATAGTGCTACCTAAATTTAGGGTGTGAATTCTGACCTCAATTAACCCAGTCAATCTAAAAACTTCTTCACAATCATATCTATAGGTAAATATCAATAGCAATTCTAAATTCCATCAAGTTGACAAGCAAGAAAACCATCACATTAGTAAGAATTTTAAATAAGGTCAAAATAGTTATGTTTTAATTAATATATAACAATCTAAAATTGCATATAGTGACTGACTAGTTCATTCTTTCACATCAATAACATATATCTATTGTATAGAGGCCCTTGTTTAAGAGATGGGGATAGCACATTGAATTTATCTGAAATGTACTCATCTTTCATAAATATTATATTATACTGATAATGAAGTTTCAACATAATATAAATCTGTGTTATTAATAGTGTTGCAGTGATGATTACAACTGTGGTAATTTAAAATGAAACAAATTTGTGATGTTGAGTGAAAAAGAAAAAAAAACCTGCTAAAACAAAAAAGCAAACTTGCAAATAATCTAAGGGCAATAAGAAAGTGAAATTAGAAAAGGCACTCTGTCAGTTCTAATTATCCTAATTTGAAAAAGCAAATAGGCCTACCAGATGTTACTACATGAGTTAATTGTGTCTTCAACATTAAAGGTAATTAACTTACGTGCTTACACTTGTACAATTTCTTACACTGGAGTTAAATTCATGTTATGATTTTCAATGGCACTGTCTTCAAGCAAAAGTCCCTAGTAGCGTGGTCTAAGCATCTGCTACTTCAGTGTGTCCTGTGCATTCTTTGGTCACAGGACCACCAGGATGCTGTCGGCCTTGGCTGGGGATGGTGAGGCCTTGGACCTACCTGTCATCTGCATCCCTAAATGGCTGATTGACCATTCCTCACTGACAATTCCATGACATATTTTGTTTGTTCCTCAACTCACCTAGTACCCCATAGAGAGACGATAACCTAGAAAGGAATGATGTAGCTACCTTCTTCATCTACTGATCCTGTAATCACTGTAATAATGATAGGTAGAATTCATTGAATGCTTTATGCCTATCTACCTGTATTTAATCCTCACTGAAAATCTTTTAAGTTTTCAGTATCTGTACCTAAAAATTGAGCATCCCAAGGCCCAGGAGAATCAAAGTGTCAGGGAACCTTTCCGGTAGTCTAAGATGGAAAGCCAGGGAGGCTGAAGAATACTTTGTAATTGTAAATAAGTAGTGTAAATTGTAATGAGCAGAGCGAAAATTTCTACAATTTAGATATTGCCATATTCACAATTTTTTGCTGCGACTTTTCTAATATTCTTTAACCCACATATAATTAATCAATGAAAGAAAACAAATTACCTCCATTTTGCCCCCGATTGAGGATAACTTATAACAAGTTACAGTATCAGAAAAATATCTGATAAATATAAAACACTAGATAAATTTGAAAATGATTATGATTATTACTTAGTACTCTTGACAACTTCTTTATTCTTTCATTCTCCATGACAGTAATCTTCATGTCTACCACCTTTTCTAAATGCGTCTTTGGCTCCTTCAGTGTTTGGGATTCTCTTTTAATGACAACCCACTCGAAATGGGCAAAGCTGTCATACTCACCTTGGGTCTAGAGAACTGAGATGCCACCTAGTCTTTCTCCTTCATCACATAATGAGGAAATACTTTAATCAGTTTTCTGTTTGTGGCAAGGTTAATTTCTTCCCTAGCTAGAATTTGTGCATAGATTCCACTACCTAGTCTTAAGTCCTTCCTCAGCAGATGCTTGGTCAATTAAGTGGGAATAATTTCTCCATCTTTTTGCACATCATAGAATATCTGATCTGAAAGTTAATAGTGGTTAAAACATAAAAGTTAGAAGAGGACGTGTTTTAAGACTACTTCTGTAAGATTGCAATTGGTGAGTAACATCAGTTAAATGCAGAAGAAAATTAAAGGGATTAAACAAATTGACTCCATAATAAAAAGATATGCCATATCAGGGCAGAGTTACAGAAACATCTGTTTTTACATCTTTTAAGGAGGGGAAAAAACTAATTAGTTTTGGACCAATTCCGATAGATGTCATTTAAAATTACTTTTTTTCTTCTGCTACCAAAATAAAGCAATCAGATGGAGTAGAACAATAAAGAAGATTGTGTTAAAACAGATGTTTGGCAATAGACATTACACTATGAAAAACTATATAAGGAACTGCCTGCTAGGCATATTACAGAGAATAAAGTGCGAGGTCATTCTCAGAAAAATAAATTGACTTGGACTGAAGTGCATAGATAAGGTCATGGCTCACTTTATTTAATCAATGATGGCTTGTCTAGGTAGACTGACCAGAGTGACCTGTGATTTGAAGGACAAATGGGTGGTGAGGGGAACTGATTGGCTTAATCAGTTCTTCCAAGAAATGTCATAAGCAATATTTAATGTTTTGAATTTAATTGAGATTTTTATTTCCTTTTGCTGCTTTTGGTTTCTGTTGTGAATGTATTTCTATATATTCATACTCATTCATACTATATATTCTATATATTTATACTCATTCACTCACACAATTTTCTTCCTCAGAGAATTAAATCATAATAAATATTGTTTTTTAGTAATTAAATTTTCCATTAAGCTAAACTGATCCTCTTTTTGGTATTTTTTTTTCTTTCTAAGTAGGAAAAGAGGATTCATTACAGATGGCAACAACTGATTTTGAATAAAACACAAAGAGTTTTTTTTTTAAGTTTCAATAGCAGAATACTTCAAATAATGATAAAACATGACTTTAGACCATTAGTCTTTTGAAGGTCTTTAGACATTTTTATAGCAACAGACAGTTTATTAATATATAGAAATTACAACTCTCCCTTTTAAGTGAAATTTTTTCTCCTGAAACTCAATGCTCCTTATAGTCAACTACCAATGCATTGCCATTTGTTCATCAGCTGGTACAGTGCATGAGGCCAGTGTAATAGAGGATCAACATTAGCATGTTGGGTGGGTATTTCGTTTCTTTGCTAGGTTGTTGGATTTTTTGAGTCAGGATCTCATTGTAGAGCTCTGTTTGTTTTGGAATTAGCTACGTGGGCCAGACTGACTATGAAATGGCAAAGAACCACTTGTCTCTATCCCCAGAGTGCTAGGATTAAAGGCATATGCTACCACATCCACTTCTAAGAGTGTTTGTAGTGATAGAGCTTTATAGTTTACAGTTCAACATGATTAGTAGAATGGGATATTTTTCTCTGCCTGTTGAGCACATATAGGGCCAGCTGACCCAGCATGATGCAGTTTGGACGTGGAAATATGTGGGACATTAGTTGAGGGACATATGGCTGCAATTAGCAAAGTAGAGAAAGCTGGTGGAACCAGATTACGAGTTGACTAATGAAGTATGCTAAAAATTTTCAAATATATCATATGGACAATGGAAAATAGACGGTTTTAAGAGAGAGAGAGAAATGGGTAATCCGGCTTACATTAAATAGCAATTATTGCTTAATTGAATTTTCAGGAAAGAGTTATCCACCCTAACTCTTGACACAGCTCATTGTCAACAAACTTATTGTAGGGAAGACACTGAGAAATGGTTTTGTTTGGTTTCTTTTCGATAATTATCAATTGTGTTCTTTTTTGCCATCCTGCACCTTGCTGGGTTCTGTGAATTTGTAATAGGAACCCTTGAGACCATCAATTTGGACAGTGATATATTTCTGAGGAAAGCACACTCCCTTTTCCTTGATTTAGAGAATTATATGACTACATACTTACTGGTCTGTTCCAATTACTTTTCTATTAATCTTGAACCCTCTCTAAATTATCTTCCTGGTCGTCTTCTCTCCTTGTTTCTTATCCCACTTTACAAGGCTTTCACCTGGTGGTAATCCTGGTTTTTTAAAGAGAACCCTGATTCATACAGTTGTCTTTTGAATTCATGTTTGCAAGTCCTAGTTGTCTTGGCTCCTCCCTCAGTCGTCACAGCATCTGGAAGACACATGTATTTCTTTTTAAATAGTATTGCACTAATTGGCCTTTACTGCTTTGCTTCCACATATTCTTCTTAAACAAGAATATGGAGACCAATGCTTAACCAATGGCTTGTGGTAGGTGGAGTCATGGAGAGTAAAGCAATGTTTAGCAACTGTTCATGGTGGAAGTATTTCCACAATTGCAGTGTCTCACTCCCAAAATTATATATCAGTGAGGGCTTTCTTTTAATTGTCGAATTGTCTCCTTTCTTGAAGAGAGAAAAGGATTGGCTTTTGCTTTAGATTAAGCCAGTTAGTGTGCACAGATGGCCCAACAACTGCCCTTCGACTCTCAACTCTGTTCTGCTTTTGTGTAAGTGGCCTCCAGATCAGAGCTCTGTCCTCTTTCTATATTGTAATAGGCTTGAGAAATATCTTCCTTATCTATTTTTGTTTTTTATTTCACAATTGTTATGGACTAAATTGTTTCTGCTCAAAAGTTATGTTTTGGATCCTTAATTCCCAAGGCCTTAGAATGTAATGATATTTGGAGATGGGACTCTAAAGTGGCATTTGTGAAGACCTGGAGATAAAAAGGCATGGGAGGAAGTAAGGAATAGAAATCAACCCTACTGACAACTTCACCTTGACGCCTAGCTCCTAAAACTGAGAAAATAAACTGTTAACTCATGCAGTGTATTGTATTTTGATGTTGCATGCCTAGTGAATTGAGAGAGCACCCTAGGAATAGCAACTGAGAGTTTATCATACTGTAGCATCTTTACTTTTTAAAATTAGATATTTTAAACTATTTGCTAATTTAGAAAATTAATTATTAATTTTATTTCTGTTTCTATTATTTAGTAGTACCATTTGCATCCTTTATTTACTCCATTGTATTTAACTAATCAATGTTTGGACAATTGTTTCCTATTGTGAGCTTAGGGTGATTTCTCAGTGTGTCTTCTCTTTCCTTTTTCAACACAGAGTGCTTTAGAATTTTAGTTATTGTCATAGTTGAGGGATCTTAGGGCAGAAACTCCAGCAGGGTAGGAGCTGAAGCAGAAACCATGGGTGAGTGCTGCTTGTAGTCTTTGGTTTGCTTAGCTACCTTTCATATACAGCCCAGTCCTGCCTGCCTGAGGACAGCATGGCCCACACTGGACTAGGCCTTCCTACATCAATTAGCAATTACGAAAACATATCCCAAACAAAGCCCAGGTCAATCAGATTTAGTCAACTTTCCCTCCCCCAAGGTGGTTTTAGGATTGTATGAAGTTGACATATGAAGCTAACTTTGACAGTTCTTTGTTTCGTTTTGTATCAAATATACTATTATTTTTGCTTTAACCCTTTTGTAGTTCAGGACTTCTAGAATGAATTTTTAATTGATCCTTTAATGTATTTTATTTCTGAAGTTAACAGAGAATTTCTCAACTTTTGTTTGTGAGTATAAGATTGATCTGAAATGATTATTGTCTTTGAAATTTTTATTACATTTTAATCTACTTATTTTGTGTGATGAATATGTGTAGGTGTACACATGTCAAGGAATGTGATTTTAGTCCAATGGACAGTTTGTGGGAGACAGTTCTCTCCTACCATGTGGATCACAGGGATCTAACTCAGGTGGTCAACCTTGGTGACAGTGCCCTTACATTACTGTCCTTGATGGTTTCATGTAAAATAATTATTTACTTATTTTAAGATACGAATCTCTCTCTTCCCCTCCCTTCCTCCCTCCCTGCCCCCGCCTCTGTCTGTGTGTGTGTGTGTGTGTGTGTGTGTGTGTGTGTGTGTGTGTGTGT
>CABHPQ010157785.1:29683-45927 GCA_902168405.1 Peromyscus aztecus
TGTGTGTGTGTGTGTGTGTGTGTGTGTGTGTGTGTGTGTGTGTGTGTGTTGGGAACTGATCTCAGATCCACTATAAGAGAAGTGTGCATTCTTAACCACTGAGTCATTTCTCCATTTTCAAATTTTATCAATTAAATAATTGGTATTGAATTTTGTCAAAAGTGTTTCGATTACATCATACCTTTTTTTCTTCTTTTTCTTCTTTACATAATTATAACCTAATATCTAATACTAAAACATTAGTATGTTACTATAATAATCTGACATCATGTGGTTTATTGTACATTTGAATCCCATTCATTTTTTAGTATTCTACTTAATATTATGAAGCTGGGACCTATAAGGTCAATATTTTGATCTGGCATTGTATAATTTTATGCTTTTTCATGAAAATGTTAGCTTAGTAATACTGACAGAATAAAATTATTACTAACTTATTTCTTGCATAGTAATCTTAAGTATAAGTATTACAGATGAAATAATTTTCATTCAGTGGTTTACATTTATTTTCATTACAGTCAGATGTACTATTAGCTCATGCACACTATATATATATATAAATAATATATATATATATATATATATATATATATATATATATATATATGGAAGGGAGGGAGAGGGAGAGAAAGGGGATCCCTAAAATCCTCTTACTATACAAAATAATGCAATAAAACACCAGAAGGTTTAGGAAAATATTAAAGAGCATGAACTTTTAAAATGTATTAATAAGTGACTCATAAAATGTTGAACTCTAGTAAAAATGGAAGCAGAAGTTTTTATTGGTTAGATACTTTTAAGTATATATAACTATTAGAAATATAATTATTTACATTAATTAAAACCTGAATTTTCTTATAAAATAGGAGTAGTGGAGATTGTATTTGAGTGACTTTTAAACTGGCAGGTGAATAGTTAGTTAACTGGAATGAACTGAGGAGAAAGCTTTCCCATTCTGTTAAATCCCATGTGTGATTTAACAGTGGTACATAATGTTAAGTGCAGACTGAGATTGTTTGGTGGGGGTAAGGAGGGAAAGAGAAAAAGAGAAAGGGGAGAGGAAGGACAATATGTGTGTTGGATAGTGTTTATCTGCTTGGCTCAGCTAGGTGCAGCTTGCTGTAAAAACTAATGTTTCTGATCAATAGAATCACAAACAAATGGGGAATATGTGGTAGGCTGTGCATGATTTTTAACATACCCATGACTGCAGCAAGCGTATTGGAGAACTGACTCTACTGAGAGAATTGAAATACCTTGTCTGGAAATCTGTTAGTAACTAATTCACTCAGAACTTTTCTCTTACTTCTTTCCCACTCTTGTCTGTTGTGGTTATCTTCATTTGGGGTTATTTTTGGTCATCCCACTGATTTTATCTGTGTTCAGAGTGTGCTTTGCTTCCCAGGTCTAGAGCTAGTCTGCCTTGGCCCAGTGCCCAGCGCACGTCTGTATATGAGCCAGCTGAGAAAAATATTGGGGAACTAGCAGTTCCCAGAGGAAATGTCCAACCATCTTAAATCTCATTTCTCGGTTTGCCTGATGATTCTTCCCCTTTGGAGTCCTTCCCCCACCCTCCTGCAAAGTAGTTGGTTACAGAGACTCAACAGACAGTGTTTTTCTGTAAAGGATGACCAACAATCTAGAATAATAAGCCTTTCTTTCTTTAGTGCCCTTCGAATTGTGTTGCAAACTGCGTCAAGAGATTTTAGAAGTTTACAATTCCAGTTACATGGAAAAATACTTTTTCTTGCCTATTGCCAGATTAATTGCTGTTGCAACCACAACAAAAGTAAAAAGATTAATAAGACAAAAGTATATAAATGTATTTAATGCAAAATTTTATATGACACTGAGAACTGATGACCCAAAGAGATAGGAAAGCCTGTGTATTTTTTGGTGAGCCATGTAGGAGTATGATTGGACACAGAGGATATGACTCGGTGGTAATAAAATGGAGGCAGTGAAGCAAAGCCAGATTGTTAGGATTCTTCTTGCAGTCTTTGAGGCAAAGATGTTTCTTCCTTCTGGATATAAATGTTTTATGATCTGCTCAGAGGAGACAGGGAAGGAAAAATGAGTGATTGTTCTACTTCTGCTGTTTTCTCAGAAACCAAAGTATATTTTCTAGTGTGCATTCCTAACTTAATTTACAATGAAGTAAATGATTTATAATAATTGTTTACCAAATATCTCAATTAGCAATATGCAAATAAGAGTCACTATAGACTAAAGGAAAACAGACCTGCATTCTGAACAGCCAGAGCTACCATATTCTCAAAATCATGTTAAAATTTAAATAATATTTGCTTGAAAAATACAATGTGTGCATGTGTACATGTGCACACTCTTCTTGCTCTTCTAGAGGGACCCCATTTACTTTTTTTTTAAATAAGGAAAGCATTTAATTTAGAAGGTTTTCTTACAGTTTCAGAGGTTCAGGCCATTATCATCAGGATGGGGAGCATGGCAGCATGCAGGCAGATGTAGTGGCTGGAGCTAAGAGTCCTACAGCTTGTCTCAGAGACAACAGGAAGTTGACTGATGCACTGGGCAGTACTCTGCTCATAGGACACCTCAAAGCCTGCCCCCATAATGACATACTTCCTCCAACAAAGCTATACCCGCTCCAACAAAGCCACACCTCCTAATAGTACCACTCCCTATTAGATTATGGGAGCCAATTACACTCAAACTACCACAACCCCCCCACCACACACATGAAAAGGGGAGAAGAAAGAATGTTGGTAACAGTACACTGCAGTATGCTTGCTGCTTCCTTTGTGACTGTGGAGCTGACTGGGGGCTGCCCAGCATCCCGAGAGCCTTGTGTGTGCTGCTAGGCTGAGCAAGGACCACGATTCAGAATTCTCAGCACAGTTCCTAATGGATGCAGAGCACGTTGGAAAATCACAAGGCAAACCACCGTAGTCAGGAACTGTCTGTGAAAATCCCAGCCTTACTCACAGTAGACAGTTCACAAACACCAACAAACATGGCTAATGAGTCGTAGAGTTCCAAACAGAACCCAGTCTGTCTAGCTTCGGGTCTCTTGCTCTTGACTGCTAGTCAGCACTTGAAAATGTAAAGGAGTGCAGGGGAGGCTGGGCGCCATGGGGAGAAGAAGGCAGGAAAGCAGGGGTGGGAGGGAGGCGAGGCACAGGGAAGTGGCAGCGGGGAGATCAGTGTGAGTGGGTATGGGGCTTAGACACCATGTTATAGGCAAACATCCCCCTTCTTCCTTCCTTGAGGCTTTTGTCTTGGTCACTTAGAGGGAACGGTGAATACTGGGTCTAGGACAGCTTACCACAGGCTGGGTTGTGGTGATATTTTGTTTGTGCTCTAACAAATAAAGCTTGCCTGGAGATCAGAGAGTGAAGTTATCCACTAGAGGCCAGGCAGTGGTGGCATACACCTTTCATCCCAGCACTTGGGCTCTCATGCCTGTGAAAATGCATTTGAATGAGGGGCCACGATCCAGCCCCAGCAAGCAACAGATCTCGGCAGCTTCGTCCACCAACAACTCACAGTTGGAATACAGATAATTCCTGACTGTGGTAGTTCCTTTTGTGATTTTCCAGGATCACAGGGGTACAAACATACTCTGCATCCAGGTGGAACCAAACCTATGGAAGCGTACAAAGAGTTTACGTGGCAAGCACAGCCACAGAGTGGTAAGCCTAGGATTCTATTGAGATTTAGTCTAGAGTTAACGTTCTTGACCACTAGGCTCTACTGGCATTTATAGAACCCAGTGTAGCACAAATTCTAATTGGTGTTAATCATAAACACCTGGGGTCAGATATTGAGGGCGAAAGCTGAAAGATCAGAGAAGCAGAGCAGCCAGACTAGAGAGACTTCTTTCTTCTAGGAATCCTCAGACTGAAAAGGGCCTAGCTCCTGTCTCCACCCCACCTTATCACTTCCTGTCTTGGCCTAGTCATATCACTTCCTATTTCCTCCTCCCTGTTCACTTTTTAACACTGATAGAAATGGCTGATGTCTGCCTGTTACTCCAGTTTTAATGCCCTCTTCTGACCTCTGTGTGTACTTGCACAATGTGACATTCAGTCACACACACACACACACACACACACACACACACACACACACACACACACACACAGAGAGAGAGAGAGAGAGAGAGAGAGAGAGAAACACACAGAGAAATGAAAATAAAAAATAATAAAAATAATGTTTTTCACTTTAAATATTTTGATATTATAATTACATTTCTTTTTTCCCCTTTCTCCTTCCAACAATCCCATTTATCCATTCCATGCTCTCTTTCATACTCATTCTCTCTTTTTTTATTAATTGCATATATGTATATGAATACATATATTTTTCTAAATATAACCAGCTCAGTCCATAAAATTTTGTTTGTATGTAGGGTTTCAGGATTGACCATTTGGTATAGGGTAATCAGTTAGTAATCTTTTTAAGACGACATCCTATCTGGTGTGGCAATTCATACCTGTAATTCCAGCCATTACTAAGGAGGTTAAGACAAGAAGATTGGGTGCTGGATTACACAGCAAGACACTGGAAATCCATTGTTGGTATAGTACTTATCACTCTTTGAACTTGGAAGAGAGTGTACAGGTAATTATTGAACATGTGAGTATATGAGGTTATCAGAAAAATTACTATTCAAGGTATTAATACTTAATGTATTACTGTTGGCTGTTTCAAGACTAGAAAGTATATCCACTTGCTTATGCTTAGTGGTTGACAGGGCTTATACAAGATTTCTAGCAGAAGTTATTTATTTATTTTTTTTGGAAAATTTGTTGTGCTTTGTTAGTCACAAAATTTGCAATTGCCAGGCAATATGCTTTAAAGCTGAGAAGTAATATACTTTTAAAGAGATAAATATCACTAATAATACAGTTGAGTTGGATGATAAAATCCCTTGTACTTAATTTGAGAACACTAAGGAATTTTCCTGGTTAGGGAGATGGCCAGTTTAGGCTCGATATCTCCATTAGTAGAAATCCTCACTAGGTTCACCATCATAGAATCTTAGGAGTTTCTACTGCACTAGGTTTCCACATCACCCAGAAAAATAGCCTCCATTTCCAATCATCTCTCCCCATACTCTTCCCTCCATCCTTCTCCTTCTACTTGATTCCTCCTCCTCCCATTCCCACCTGCCCCTAGTCTACACACAAAATCTATTCTATTTCCCCTTCCAAGGTAGATTCATGTGTTTTGCTTAGAGCCCTGGTGGGATGGGGACACCAACCTAGCCACAAAACTTTCAAGCTACAATCTATTCTGCCTGCAAGATATGTGGGGGAAATGGAGATGTGGAACTTGTGGGAGTCACCAACCAATGACTGGTCTAATTTGAGGCCCATGCTTGAAATGGCCTGGATGACCAGGAACCAGAGGATGAATTGCTCTGACATCTAGTACAGAGAAAAAAATCAGTAAAATGATTCCTAATTATATTCTGCTAAACTCATAGGTGGTGCCTTGTCCAGTTGTCATCAGAAAGGCTTCCTTCAGCAACTGATTGGAGCAGATACAGAGACCCGCTGTCAAACATTAGGCAGAGAGAGAGAGCCCAAATTAGAGACCTTCATCAGATCTATTCCCCTTGAACTCAGAGAACCCCATGGAAGAAGGGGAGGAAGAATTATAAGAGTCAGAGGGGTCAAGGACACCAGGAGAACAGGGCCACAGAATTCACTAAGCAGGGCTCAAAGTGGCTCACAGAGATTGAAGTGACAATCATGGAGCCTGCAGGTGTCTGCATTAGGTCTTCTGCAAGGATGTTATGGCTGTTATTTTTGTATTTCTGTGGGACTCTTAATAGTGGGAATGAGGGTGTCTGACACTTGCCTGCTCTTGGAACCCATTTTCTCCTACTGGGTTGTCTCACCTAGCCCTGTTATGAGGGTTTGTGCCCAGTCTTATTGTAAAGAGTTATGCCATGTTCTGTTGCTATCCCTGGGTGCTCTGCTCTTTTCTAAAGGGAAATGGAGAAGGAATGGATCTGGAGGAGAGGAGAGGTGTGGGGAGGGACTGGGAGGAGTAGGGGGGAACTGCAGTTGGGATGTATTGTATGAGAGAATAGAAAAGAAAGAAAGAAAATAATAATCACTAAGGAAATGTAAACCAAAGCAATGAGCCAGAGCTCTCTTCCAAAAGCAGGAAAAATCTCCATAAGATGATGGAGTACAATAAATATAATGAATACACTTCTACTGTAGGTTTTCAAAGTGACCATGTGAATTCTATGCTATTTTCTACTCTCCAATGGCTGCCTTATAAAAAGAGTAATACTTTGAGAGTGACAGTTTTTTATTTTAAAGAGAAACAGAAAAGTAGCATGATAACTAGAATATCTAACTTTTCTAAAATGTGCTTGAGATATTGAAAATATTTTGTTTACAACTTAAAAATTATATATTGAAACAAATTTTAGATGCACTATAATTACCACTTAGTGATTAAAGTCCATTATCTTATAGTGGGAAAAGAAGAGTATCACCTTTTCAATGAAATAGAAAAACTCCTTGTCATGAGTGTGCTGTGTTAGGAGCATAGAAGAACTGTTTAGTGCCTTTTTACCACATCAAAATGTATTGAATACCAGTACTTTCATAAGGTCAGCAGTTTTCATGGCAGCAATATTTTCCAGAAAGATATCCCTGTTTTCCTAGAAAACTCTGACCAAGGAAAACATATTCTTTTATTCATTAAGATATCTTAATTACTAATATTAATTTTAACATTACACATCACATAGATATCTCTCTCTGTCTCTACCTCATTGTCTCTGTCTATCTCTGTGTGTGTATATAGGGTTTGTTATCAGATGGTGTTAATGAGTTACAAGGTCAAATCAGAGCTCAAAGGGGTTTTAGAAGTTCCCACAAACAGGGAAGCTAAAAGAAATGTAAACAGAGGTTTTATTAATAATATGAGGAACCAAACCCAGCTGCAGAAGAAGGTAGAGAAGCTGCTATGGCTACTGGTTACTCACCAACCATGCAGGTTGTAGGTCCAGGGGAAGTAAGAGGCAGAACCAGGTCCATATGAACAAACATGCAGATAGACAGCAGGCCAATCTAGATGGGCAGGAAGAAGGACAAGTAGATGGCAATCTGAGGAGGCCATATCAGCAGTAGGGACCTACAAGAGGTGAAGTCTCTGGAACAATGGGAGCTTTCTGCTTGTTGGTCCTTGATGCACACATACTAGGTCATCAGCGAGGGCTGTAGCCATCCCAGTATTAGATGTTGGGGTCTTTTGGGGTCCAAGTGAGGGTGTTATACCCATTCCTTGACCAGATGTGTATATTAAGTTTTTTAGTCTATTTTTTCTGATATGACTTTATAAGACCAATTTGTACCCTGTGGTCCTATTTAATCCCAGTAAGTTTGTAGGATGGCACCCTTCCTACTTTCAAGAATAGAGCATTTATCAGTTTGTGCTGCATATGTAGTATCAGACAGTTAGTGTCAGACAGATGGAGTCATCCATGGCCCAGGAGCTGAGTCATTTTCTATCAAGATGGAGTCAAATGCTACTTATTTAAAAAGGATCTCAGGGGGCAAAATACAGACCATAAAAACACTGCCCCACACAATATGGAGAAATTTAGGTGAGGGCACAGCCTGATCTCAACACTTATATTCAGAGACAATTCTGATGTCCTTTTGTCTTACAAGGGAAGGACTCAAGAAAGAGAAAGGGAGAAAAGGAAGGATAAAGAGAAGGTGGAGAGAGAAAGAGAGAGGGCGAAGGAGAAAGTGTGTGTGTGTGTGTTTTAATCAATTGCCTATATTGTGTTGAGGTGATCTATTTTGTTAAGAGTTCTTGCCATGAATGGATGTTGGACATTGTCTGCATTGTCTACTACTTCTTCCACATCTACTCAAGAAATTAGACATCAAAAAACAATCCAATTTAAAAAAAATGGGGTACTGACCTAAACAGAGAATTCTCAACAGAAGAATCTCAAATGACAGAGAAACACTTAAAGAAATATTCATCATCCTTAGCTATCAGGGAAATGCAAATCAAAATGACTCTGAGATTCCATCTTACACCTGTTAGAATGGCTAAGATCAAAAACACCAATGACAGCTTATGCTGGAAAGGATGTGGATCAGGGGAACACTCCTCCATTGCTAATGGGAGTGCAAACTTGTACAGCTACTTTAGAAATCAATATGGCAGTTTCTTAGAAAATTGGGAATCAATCTACCTCAAGACCCAATGATACCACTCTTAGGCATGGTATGTACTCATGTTAGCATTTAATCATCTCAACTGGCCTGCCCTTAGCGTCCTGACAGGATATAACCGAGCTGTAGCCACTAAGAGCACCTCTGTTTCCTTATAAATAGTCTCTTTCTTTGCTCTCATTTCCAGGGACCAATCTCTACTACCTTCTCTGCCCTCCCCTTAATAAACCTCCTATGTGGGCCCTTGTATGGTGTGACTTCTTCCCGCCATTTTTAAAATACAAATGTAGTGCCAAGACTTGGATAGGCTTTCTGGGCAGTCTGAGACATGCCAGGGCCATGGAACCTGGTCTGCCTGAGACAGGCCTACTTTCCCACCTAATGGATCGCTGGGACTCTCCATCCAACACCAACAGTTGGTAAGGACCACCCTGTAGATGTAACCAACCATTTTATTAAATAAAAAACACAGAACCAATGCAAGGAAGAAAGCCAAGAGGTAAGAGCTAAGAGCT
Source organism: Peromyscus aztecus (assembly GCA_902168405.1). Classification (NCBI taxonomy): domain Eukaryota; kingdom Metazoa; phylum Chordata; class Mammalia; order Rodentia; family Cricetidae; genus Peromyscus; species Peromyscus aztecus. The sequence goes on from CABHPQ010157785.1 coordinate 38,400, forward strand.
AAAACCTTACCCTTCCTCCTGCGGTGGTCCTACCTCTCTGAACCAAAGCTACTTACTGTGTTAAAGTCCTTATATAGAGTTTCTGTTCTGCCTTCTCATTGGTTGTAAACCCAACCACATGACCGCCTCATCACGGCCTGTCTGTACAGACCTCCAGGTGTTCCATGGTTGGTATTGAGATTAAAGGCATGTGTATCCAATGCTGGCTGTATCCCTGAACACACAGAGACTTACCTAACTCTGCCTACCAAGTGCTGGGACTACAAGCATACGCCACCATTGCCCTGCTTTCCTATGGCTTGCTAATAGGTCTAACCCCCAGGCAATTTTATTTATTAACATACAAATAACATTTAAGTACAAAAGAAAATATCACCATACCACCCCCCCTTCACTCCTGGCCATTTCCAATGAGTGACACTTTCTTTCTCAAGCACAGTCCTTTTCCTCCATTGTGTGCTGGATGTATACTTTTTATAGGCTCCAATATTTAAGATATTGCTTTGAGTCTCAAATTAATTAATAAAAAGTACAGTTCCTCATGTTGTGGAGACATCCAACCATAAAAGAGCAAAAACAATCCAATCAAGAGCCAATAGTGGAGGGTCAAGAGAGCAGGTGGCCAAAATGGCAGGTTCATATAGGAAAAGGGAGGGGGAAGAAAAGAAAGTCCAGGCCCTGGGCTGGAGAAGTTTAGGGTAGGAGACCGAGCGAGAAGTACTGGGAGAAGCCACAGGTACTGAGTGAGACATATTCCAGATTGTTTGGGACTTGATGCTCTCATCTCCCTTTATCTTCCTTACAGAATTTTATTACTTAACAAAGTATGTCCTCTGTTGTTATTTTTAATGTTTGCTTTAAATATGGCTATGTGAAAACAAGTGAGAGAGAAAATATTAAGCAGGTATTTGTTAAACCTGCAGTTTGCCAAGGAAAGGATCATGAACTCAGTTAAAGCTGCAGATAGAACTGTGCACCATGGTGAGAAAGAGAGATTGGACTTGATTAAGGCAGGGTCTAAGAAAGTGGCTGCAATTCCTAAAGAGGTTAGTATGTGTGTCAGGTCCATAATTCCTGCATGGAGCTCTTGAGTGTGCCATGAATGAAGCTCAAGGTTCAGTAAAATCCTGAGAGAATTAGAGAGGTTAGGAACATAAGACATTTACTAAGGAAAGCTGCAGGCACTGAGGTGAGTCACCCTAAGAAAAAGTCATATGTCCTTAGGCAGCAGTGGAATTACTCAAGGCCACTGTATCCTAGACAATGCAACCTAATGTCTCAGATATCAGATATGAATCTTCTGGATTTAATGTTTGCCCCATGTTTTAGTTAGGGTTTCTACTGCTGTGAAGAGATACCATGACCCTGGCAACTCTTATTTAATTGGGGCTGGTTTATAGTTTCAGAGGTTTAGTACGTTGTCATCATGGTGAGAAGCATGGCAGCATTGCAGCAGACATGGTGCTGGAGAGGTAGCTGAGAGTTCTACATCTTAATCTGCAGGCAACAGGAAGTGAACTGTCATACTAGATGTGGCTTGGACATATGAGACTTCAAAGCCTACCTCCATAGTAACACACTTCCTGCAGCAAGGCAACATCTCCTGAAACAAGGCAACATCTACTCCAACAAGGCTGTGCCTCCTAATAATGCAAGCCCCCATGGGCCATGCATTCAAACACCTGAGTCTATGGGGGCCATTCCTATTTAAACTACCACACCCTGATAGCTTTACATCTTCATTTGGCTCCATATTTCCTTAATATGTCATCAATACTCCCCTTAGAATGGGAATGTTTATGCTGTTCCATTGTGTGTTGGATGTATACTTTTTATAAGCTCCAATAATTAAGATATTGCTTTGAGTCTCAAAAAAAAAAAAGATTTTGAATTTTTTTTTTTTTGAGACAGGGTTTCTCTGTGTAGCATTGTGCCTTTCCTGGAACTTGCTTTGGAGACCAGGCTGGCCTCAAACTCACAGAGATCTGCCTGCCTCTGCCTCCTGAGTGCTGGGATTAAAGGCCTGTGCCACCACCACCCAGCAATTTTGGACTTTTGAACAATATTGAAACAATAAGTCTAGGGAGACTTTTGGATGTGGGCTGAATGCTTTTTTTTGGGGGTGGGGGGTCCGGAGATAGCAATAAGCTGAATAAGTTTCTGAAGGCCATAGACAGAATAATATGTTATGAAATTTGAAATTCTCCATTCATCTAAGTGTTTGAACATGTTGCCACAATCTGTCCCGTTTGGGGAGGTGTGGGATCTTTAGAATGTGGTGCTTCAGTGGAGGAACTGATCCCTTGACGTGAATAGCCCAACCCTGTTTCCCATCCCAGCTCTGCTTCCTGTCCTGTGAGATGTGAACAAGCGGCCTCATGGGCTGCCACCACGGGCATGAGCTGTGTACTGCTCCCTGTACGGCCACCACGATGCTTAGCGACCTGTGTCGTGCTCCAAAAACCCCTCCTGTTCTTATTCTTCAAGATCGCTGTTCATAGCAAGGAGAAAACTTAAACTAGGTGGTAAGTGTTGAAAAATAAAACAAGAGAAATATGGGAAGGAAATGGTAAGAAAGGAAGGATGATTCGGGATAATCCAAGAACGGGGATGATGGTGGTAATGATTTCCATTCAGCCAGAAGTGTTATTATAGCTGAATGTAAATACTATTATCCTTAGTATTATTATTAAAGAGAAGGAAAGAAAAGAATGAATGGTAGATTCTGGCTATACATCCTGCTTGCCATTTTCCTTTAAAACTGATTTTTAGAGCATTTAATGCTTAAAATGCATTGTCTTTGATATATACATTGTATCTCTATTTATTTATCCACATTGAAATGGACATAGATTTGAGTAGTCTGGTGGTTTGAATAAGAATGGCCCCTATAGGCTCATGGATTTGAATGCTTGGTCACCAGGAAAAGGCACCATTTGAAATGACTAGAAGGTGTAGACTAGTTGGAGAAAGTACATTACTGAATGGTGTTCTCTGAGGTTTCAGAAGCCCATACCAGGCCCAGAGTCTCTCTCTTCCTGTTGCCTGCAGATCCACATGTAGAACTCCCAGGTACCCTGTTTGCCTGGGTGCTGCCATGCTTTCCATCACGAGGAAAATGGACTAAACCTCTGAAACTGTTAAGTAAGCCCCAACTAAATGCTTTCCTTTTTAAGAGTTGCCATGGTCATGGTGTCTCTTTACAGCAACAGAACACTGGCTAAGTCAGGCATCTAAATAAATATGCATCACATTGCTTATATTTTTTATATTTTTTCCCATCTGTGTACAATCAGTACATTTCAATTCATTAAACTAACGTTAGGCAGACAAATGCTGAATAATTTTATTCTTGGTCAATAGTGAATAAAAGGCTACATTATGGTGAGAATTTTCCTATCAGTAGCTGTGAATAATGACTGAATTTTATGGCTGGCTGTGCTGTTCATGTACTTAATTTCAGTGAGGCTAGCCAGCAGCATTATTATAACTGAATGTAAAACCATAGATAGTGTATTTCTTAATAAAATTATGAAGGAGTTCTATTTCTATTAAATTTACTGCCTGTATCCCATTGCAATCATAATTTCATAGTGAAATAATGACTTGACAACTAATAGACTATAAACACTCTTACTTACATATCAACTAATGAGCCTTGAAACCAACCGCACTGGTAAATACTTGTATCCAAAGTAGTTCTTACAATTCTGTTTTTCCCTAGAGATACAGAAGTGATTTCTGAGGATCAATCAATACACTCATCTGTTACATACAATTAATGTTAGATCATTATAATATATCCTGATTTACTGAGACTAGCTAGGTGCTAGTTGAAAGTAATCCTTCCTTAGTAGTGAACCACTGGCCTCCAGTAAGTCAGATTTGGGACACTCTCTCCTCATTGCACACAGGGGCCACTTCTGAAAAGCTGCTCTGTTTTTTAATGTAACATATTTTTAATGTGATTCTTATTTTGTGTTCTTTGTCCTTTTTTTTTGAGACAGGGTTTCTCTGTGTAATTTTGGTGCCTGTCCTGGATCTCGCTCTGTAGACCAGGCTGGCCTCAAACTCAGAGAGATCTGCCTGGCTCTGCTTCCTGAGTGCTAGTTTCAAAGGCATGCACCACCACCGCCCAGCCTCTTTTTCCTCTTAATATTACTAAGGACCAATAATTTTAATTTTAGGTATAATACTGATATCAAACATTCTTGCAAACCACACTGAGAATATAAAAACAAACAGAAATCTGTCTCAACTTTTTGTTAATTGTCTGTTACGTACATTTGATTTTTCAGTTTTCTGGAGCACCTAGAGTAATATAATATTTGAAAAATTAAATAACATAGCTTTTCATATATATATATACATATATATGAATAATGACTGGATTTTATGGCTGGCAGTGATATTCATATATATATATATATACATATATATATATGTATGTATTGGTCTTACAGGGTCACTGAGAACCCATTAAAGAAAAATCTATTTTCTTTTCTCAAGAGAATGAACTCTTTGGCCTGAGCGGAGATGTAGCTTTTGAGTTGGGCTAGTCAATCACTTGGCCTAGAGATTACCCCTCAGGATGTCAGCACCATCTTCAGCCATGCTAGAGAGATAAGAGGAATAATTCCCCCTTTTGTGAGATAATGTGGTTTCTTCCCAGGAATACCTGCTCCTAGTAGAGGAGCTTACAAAGCTGTTGACATACAACTTGGTAATTCTGCCCACTTTTCCGCATTATTTGGAAAAAAACATGTAACTTTTCCTTTTCATCTTTATCCTAGCACATTTGTCTTACCTAACACTTAAGGTTTCAATCTTTCTCCAAATCTTCTCTCCCTAACATGAAGATATATATCATATGGCTGACCTCTATGAAGACTTAATTCAAGCAGTTTATCCCTTTCTTTTTCTCTTGGCAGTTACCTGAGCTTCTGTTTGAATTCATTCCTAAATTCATTTCTTAACAAGACTAAGAACCCCAACAGGGAAAACTCCAATTTCTTCAGTACCTTGTTGGATCCATGAAAGGATTTTCCATATTCCTGGTAATATTGTTAAAAAGTTAAAATAGCACCTGGGATTAGATAAAGTCTGCTTTTATAGTCAATACAATTATAAATGTAAGTTAATTTGTTCTATGGGTAATATTCCTTTAAACTTTTAAATTTATTGTGCCAAATATGATAACAAATATTCTCAATCTTGTGGGATAGCAGAAATAATAGTTCAGTATATAAAGATGGTGTCTTAGGGTATTATTGCTGTGAAGAGACAACATGACCACAGCAACTTTATAAAGGAAAACATTTAATTGGGGCTGGCTTACAGTTCAGAGGTTTACTCCACTATCATCATAGCAGTATGCAGGTAGACATAGTGCGGGAGAGGCAGCTGAGAGTTCTACATCTAGATTGGTAGGCAGCAGGAAGACAGAGTGAGCCACTGCATCTGACTTGAGCTTCTGAACCTTCAAAGCTCATCCTCAGTGACACTCTATCTCCAATAAGGCCACATCCCAATCCTTTCAAAGCCACACCCTGTGATCCAATGGGGATCATTTTCATTCAAACTACCACAGATGGTAAAACAATAACAACAGCATAATCTTGGAATTAAAGGATAAATGTTGATGTGAACTCATAGTACTCAAAATAAAAACACAACTCACACCTCAAAGGGAAAAGGAGATAACTTACTTGGAAGCAAAGTATGAGTGATGGATGCACAGTAACACAGATTAGAGTTACCCTCAACAGTCTTATTAAGGGTTTCTATGGCTGTGGTGAACCACCATGACCAAAAGGCAAGTTGGGGAAGAAAGGGCTTATTTGTCTTCCACTTCCACTTCCACAACAGTGTTCATCATTGAAGGAAGCCAGGGCAAGAACTCAAACAGGACAGAATCCTCAAGGCAGGAGTTGATACAGAGCTGTGCTGCTTACTGTCTTGCTCCCTATGGCTTACTCAGCCTGCTTTCTCATAGAACCTAGAACCATCAGTCAAGGGATGGCACCACCCACAATGGGCCCTCCCCTACCATTCACTCATTAAGAAAATGCCTTACAGCTGGATCTTATGGAGGCATTTTCTCAATTGAGGTTTCTTCCTTTCAGATGACTTTAGCTTGTGTCAGTTGACTTAAGATTCACCAACACACCCAACCAAGCTCCATATTCCAGTTTGATGAAGTTGTAAGAGTAACAGAGAAAAGACACACTTAAAATATATTTCTTGAGACTTCAGGTGGGTGGATCACAGCAAAGGGGGGAAATCTCAGTTATAGACCTGCAGGCATTCTTAGATTCTTAGTGTCTGGGTTAAAGAAAGCTATGGTTTTGTTAAGTTATATATTTCAAAGGGATTTATCTCTTAGTCACGGGCTGTTAGGTCCAACACGGATATGGACAAGGAATGATTGTTCAGGGTGCTAAAAATAGCCCAAGGTAAGTTGTAATTAAGTTCTGGATCTGCAATATTCCAATCTTTCCATAGTCACTGAAGTTCTTATCAGTTAATCAGTCTTATAGAAGGTGTCATGTAAGGTGTTGGTCTTCTTAGGAACTTTACTTCACAGTCAGTAACTTACAGGAGTAACCTTGTTTTCCAAAGGTTCATTCTGATTTATGAGGACATGCCATTTATTGTGCCTTCCAAACCTCCTCAAGCATGGTGTGCTCTCTGTGTTTTATTTCTGTCTTTTAGTTAGTGCTAGCATTTCCAACTGAGAGCAAAGATAAAGAAGTCCATCTATACTACTGCAAATTTACATATCCCCAATTTCCTCAGCTCCTCATAGTATGAAAGATACTAATCTAAATGGTAGAATGTTATGCATTATTAAGGGGTTTACCTGAGCCTGTGTATATAGGTGTGTTTTTGTCTTGTCACATGAAATTTTCCAATGTTTAGTCACCCTCATAAAAACTCAGAATTATTCTGTCATTTTCCTTGCAGTCCAAAAAGAGGATTGCATCTAGCCTTATTGTGAAACCTGACTTTCACTACAAACAACTGTTGGTTATTAATGGCTTGTCATTCCACCAGGGTCACAACCAGGCAATGAAAGAGCTCGTATGCCTTTTATAGGCTTTGTCTGCAGGTCTGTATCTCCAAAGCCTGACAGTGTTGTAATAAATGTGAGTTTGTCAATGGGATGGTAATATTACAGTTCTATTACAGGACAACTAAGTGTGAAAGGCAGGTTCCTATCAATACTAGGCATGTATGGGGGGGGTGGCAAATTTTCATTGAACTTGTATGTTTCTATTCTAATTATGTATATTACAATGATGATGAAATTCCTATTTCCTTAGGGTTCAGGGGGAAAACTTGTAACAAAAGCCCTCATCTTCCTTTTCTTAGAGAATTTAGAAAGTTGTATTTATTAATTCTTTCTTGTTTTTTTTGGGGGGGGGATATAAATCTTTTCAGATAGTTTTCTCAAGAACCTGGAGAGCTGAGCATGGTGATTTACACCTGTAATCCGACAGTGCTCAGGGGATTCAGAGTGTTGGTG
>CABHPQ010157786.1:0-10025 GCA_902168405.1 Peromyscus aztecus
CCCCAAGCATTGTTCTTAGAGATGGGTACCCCAAAATTTGGTTTCTATGAGTCTGTTAAATCTCTGAATGTGTATGGATCTTAGAGACACATAACACATTTCTAAACTGGCTTTCAGACACTGAGCTAAGTTTTATCAGGTGAAAATGTCTCAGAAATGGGAAAAAAGCAGGACAAGCAAAAGCAGGGAAGAAACAGATATTGGGAGTCTTGGTGTGGCCAACAAACAACTTGTTTCTGAAACAAGGAGTCTCAGAAGGCAATGTTGCAATTCATGAGCAGAGGGCATCTCTGCATTATTACGTGGGAAGCACTGCTACTTTAACAAGCATTCAAGATGAGGAAGGAATAAGTAGAAGTGAATGGTACAGTGGATATTTGGGACAATGAAAGGCATTTTGATCATTATTACACTTCTGAGCTCATTTGTGCTATTATTTGTGAACTGCTAATAACCTAGAAAATCCATAGCCACTTAGCTATTTGTCATTTTCAACAAAAGAAATCATGTCAGAGTTCTCTGCACCTTAATAGTTCCTTGAAATAGTTTGTGACAGCATTTTAGTCTAGTCATAAATTTTGATAAATACCATAAGAGGTAATATACTCTTTATTCAGTGATATCAGCATTTTGTTTTATATATTTTTGGATATTTTTTCTGTCAGTTTAAGAGCCACTTGCAAAGTTTCAAAATATAACACAACTACAAGATGAAATTTATCATTTATGTATTATATGCAATGGGAAAAGGGTGGCAGCCACTTATAATGTCAGTGTGGATGAGGCTGTTAAGCATTTGCCTTTGAAAAACAAAGCTTTTCATCTTCATTCTTTGCTTGAACACCCTGGGACATGCTGTCAGGAGCAATAGGTTAGAACTAAACCCATATGTGGTGATTTTGTTATCTTATTTTGTTTTTGAAATTCCGGAACTTCCCAGTCGATCATTTCAAGGTAGGGCATTGCTAGATACAATTTAAAAGTAGCATGAGATGTTTCTAAGTTTTATGACATAAATTGTATCTTGACATTTTTGAAACATATATCTAATTATTTTCATGAGAAGAATATAAAGTATCATTTAATAGAACTTTATGTCATTTCATACTCATTTCTGTGCCACATATCATTTCTCTAATATTTTTTGATATTTTAATACATTTTAAAAAACATCTAACCATATTGCCTTGGAGTTTATTGAGCTTAATGATTATAAATGACAGTAATCAATGAAGTTTCTGTTTTTAAAGAACATATGTAAATATCTCTGTGAGATGTTGCTAATATTTACCACAAATAAATCCATACTACAGTTGTATAAAACAGATGATAATAACATACTCAGTGGCTACTTACTCAGTGATTTCTTTTTAACTCTGATTTTCTACATCTCTGCTTATTAGTTAATGTAACTCATTCACTGTAGATCTACTGGGACGTCACTGTGACTCACAAGCAGAGTAAATAGTAAAAAGTCTTCATAGTCATAGAATATTCCCCTCAGCCTTATGTATTCTTTGTGAAACAATTGGCTTTAAATAGATAAAAACACAAGGTACTCAGTTAAATATGAGTTCTTGGTGTGTAATTTCTACCAGGATCTTTTCACTGAGGAAATAAATAATAAGATATTTTGATTTTAAGGTGAATAAAACCCAGTCTATATATGATGATTAAAAACTAAAGAAGATAAGATTAGAGATTTAGCTCAGTTGGTCGAGTACCTGCTCATCAAACTTGGGGCCTTGAGTTGGGTCACATTCTTGTGCATGTATGCCTCTAACACCAGGGTATGGGATGTAGAGACAGGGGATCCAAAGTTCAAGATCACCCTTAAGTATATATCAACTCTAAGTTCAGCCTGATGATATGAGACCATGTCTCATAATGAGACAGGAGGGGGAGAAGAGAAAGGAGTAAGGGAGAGAGAGAGAGAGAGAGAGAGAGAGAAAAGGAAGATATTACATAAATTTCCATTTGAAATTATGGTGAAATTATTAAAATAGTTATTTTGGAGATAAGGAACAGTGCTTTTTGAATAAGAAAAATATAAATATTGTGTAATATTTATGAAATAGGTGTAAAGTGATTTTCAGATATTTAAGTCAATTCTGTTATACATTATAAGCTTTTATATTTTAACATACTAAGTTTATATTGGACTAACTGTTCTAAGAACTGAGAATATGAAAGGTGCCCAACCAAAGCAGTCTTAGCTTTCCTGAAGGGCACCTCCAAATTAAAAGGATGTGCTCTGTAGTGAAAGGTTTACTCTTATGAATGCTTTCATTTATGTTTGCTTAAATTATTACTATCTTTTAACACCGATAGCAAGAGAATGCAGCCCAAACAGAAGTCATTTCACTTTGTTCATTTAGCTATAATAGAGATAAATGAAATCACATGATATGGTTATGAGACTGATAATTAATGGTTGTTAAGGGAAGCTCAGGCTGGCAGAAAGCCTGTGCCTTCCATTACCTTCCACATGATTTTCTCCCTGGGGGATGGGTCTCCTCACAGTATGGTGGCCAGCTTCCGTTGGCAGCTATCCAGAGCAAGACCTAGGTAAAAGCCATGTATCTTTGATGACTAAACTTAGCCAACACAGTGTCACCTCCACTATTTTATTGCCATCCAGGGTCAATGGGAGGAGATATGAGATCCACCCCTTAAGGGCAGGGTGACAAGATTCTAGAAAATCAAGTGAGACTAGAAATCTTGTTGCTGTCATCTTTTAAAAAGTACCATCTATCACGAGTGTAAGGTAGGAAGGAATATTTATGAGAAATAATATTTCATCCTGCTTGTGAAGCAATGAAGGAGCACCTCTGAAGAATTGAATTGCTAAAAATCAATGTAACCTTTATAATGAAGGTGTAGTTACAATATCATGTCAGCATCCGTTATGTAAATCCTTATTAATGAACTGTGATAAAGTATAAACTTCCATCTCACTGTTCTGGTTTAGTTATTGAATATTGAATAGCTGTTGTGAAATGTAGTAAAGTTCTATGTGACAAATGGTTTACAATTAGTAAGCCATTAACCACTTGAGTAAATCAGCCTGAAAAATGAGGATTATGATGACAAAGACCTTCACAGTCAAAGTTACAATGGATTAAATATGAAAGATTACATATGAATAATTTTGAGAAGAAGAGTTAACTCTCACACTGACAGGTGGAACTTGAAGTTAGGTTTATATGTAGATACTAATGAAGATGAATGCAACCAGAGGAATAGACAGGGACTCTATGTTTTTCTGTGCTCTAGGGAGCATTTGGTAGTTTCATATCACTTGACTGTAATGTTATCTAAATTATGGTTCAGTTTGAATTTCTTTCCTTTTCATTATACAGTGATTGGGTATTTAGAAACAATAGCGTGTATGACACCAATTATCAAACATGATAAGCTCCCTACCCTTAAATATTATATTATAGTAAATATTAAATTTATATTATAGTATAGTATATATTAAATTACACATTATTTTTAATTTATTATATTATACTTTACAGTGGTCCTCAACCTTCTTATTGCTCAGATCCTTTAATATAGTTTCTCCTTCCTAATGATCAGATCCTCTAATATAGTTTCTCATGTCTTGGTGACTTCAAAGCATAAAATTATTTCTGTTGCTACTTCATAACTGTAATTTTGCTACTGTTGTGAATCATAATGTAAATATCTGATATGCAGATATTTGATATGTGAGCCTGTGCAAAGAGGTCACGGCACAGGCTGAGAACAACTGTATTGCATAGTAAGGTAACAAGGAAAGTGTAAACTAGCTTGCCAGGCATAGACATTGTAAAATAAAAAGAGAAAAGCAAATGGAATCTGACCTAGGACAGCCATGAAGAAAAGAACAAGGATCTGAATGATCTTAACAGGATTAAGCATTTTTAGATAATGAGGCAGGAAGTTTGCATGAGGGAAAACATTGGTGTATTTCATGCCAAAGTAAAAACAAGGCCACTGGCTATATGAAAAATTGTAATTGAACAAGGTAAAATGAAACTTTGAATCTGGATGTCTTCCCCATTGAAGCAAGGGAAAACTTGTCTGCTGTGTAAGTAATTAAAGGTAAAGTTCTTGAAACAAGATATAATGCTACCATTAGACCAATCCTTCCTTCCACACTGGCATTTCTAGTCTGACCCCTCTTCTTCCTTGGCCCTCATGTTTTCAAATACTCTCCTCCAGGAAACATCTTTTTTCTCTTTCCAGATAGGGTTTACCTAAGACTGATTTCATTCCTCTGAGATGTCTTGATAGAGCACATGACAGGGAACATAAAGTTACAATGGTAAATGCCTGGCTCCATTCCATTTTCTGAAATGAGACACCTCCTCCCCCAACTCACAATTCCCCAACCATGAGTAAGATACACAGACAGCCAAGAAAAGACACTGCACATTTCAGGGGTGTTTGTCTAATTGTTCTGGACAGGCTGTGGCTGCTCTCTTTGAAATTCCATTATCTCCTTTATCTGACAAGTTCTTACTTGATCAGATCCCACTCTCCCTCCCCTCCCCCTGACACACCTGAGTTGCACGTGAACTCCCACAAACCCTTACACCTACATATTTGCATTTGTTATATTTAAAAATATGAAATGATGCAATTACATTCCGTTTGTCTCTGCATTTCACATGACAAACACAAAGTGGGTACTGTCTTCTGACCCCAAATGTGTGGCTTTGTACTGTCTCATTCTGCAGTGCCTCTTGAAAGAAAGCTACCAGAAACATTTATCAAGTTGCTAAACATAATTTAAAGCAAGCTAAGTCACAAAAAGGTAATAAAATACCATCTTAAAACAACTTTGACTCTATCCATCATTTAAAAGGCATGTTTATCGGCACAGATATTAATGAAAATTGCAAAAGTGATTGAGGGAATTTAATGACACTATAAATATAGTTTATTGGGATAAATTTAAAGTGAATATTGCTTATATATGTGTTTCTGCTAATTAACCAAATTGTTTAAAATAGGAATTAGGGATTTTAAATATTAATACTTGGTATTTTCAATCATATTAGATTATGAGCACCTCAGTTTCTTCATCATTTTGATGCTATGATTTATATCAAATTCAAACATAATGTTTTTGAATTGTCATTTATACCCAAAGACATGAATCATGAGACAGGAAAATGTAATTTGACTTCAAGTCACAAGCTGCAAAGTGTCTAGACTCTACATAGATCTATTCTCTCATCAATTTCAGTTTGTAAAACATTCTCAGTCTTGAATTTTTATGTGTAGGCTTACTCTTATAATCTTTAGGATTACACTAAGCTGGTGAGCCTGTTCATATGTATGTGAATAGGGATGTATTCAGCTACATATGATTTTTTACTTATCTGAAAACAATTTTAAAATATTCAGACAGTACATACCACTTGAGACTGAAATTACAGGGCTTCGGAAATTGAACAAATTGATACAAATGTAAGTTTGAAAAACATGTAACAAGATAATCATGATACATCTTCAATTTACCACAAAATTTTTGCTATTATTTTAAGTTGAATGTATAAATAAACATAGCATATTACATTGGGTTATAAGACATCCAATCTGAGAAGGTCATTTTAATGTGTGTACCATTCATTTGTATATTATTAATATTCTGGCCAGTAAAAATTAAAGGTAATCAGTACAGTGCAATATGCATATTTTTAATTTTATGATGTGAAAATTGAATACACTATTACTTAGTCTCAAAATTATTTTAAAGTAATAACAATAAGCCTGGTATGACATTTAAAACAATGTACACAGAGAAAATGTGGTCATTAAAGATACTATTATATCATTAAATTGATATAACCCAAGTAAAAGATGATGTTTTATATAGCAAACTGGCAGATTCTTCTATCATTAGGTGTCTAGCTTAAACAATAATATTGTCATCATTATTGTTCCATCATTAATTCAGTACTAAAGTAAAAAGAGTTATAATGTTTTTAAGTATCATAGCCATTTTAATGAATATGTATTCACCTCTGTTTGTGGATTTAATTTTTAATTACATGCTAAGAAGTGATGTTAAGCATTTGCATGTACATTTTGTCCCATTGTGCATTTTTCCTTAGGTGTCAATTAAAACTTTTATGTTAGCTGGTTTTCTCATCATTGTGGCAAAATGTATAACAGAAACAATCTGGACAGAAAGGATTTAATAGTCAATAAGCATAAAAGTAGGCAATCTCCGTCTATCTTTATTTATCTTCCATGTGTTTATGGTTTTGAGGTCCATTGACCTACACAAGGTACTTTATGTATCCATGGAAAATTTAGAATCATCTTCTTCATTTCTCCATCAGATTTCTGGTTGTCTGGTTTCAATTACAATTATTGTACAGACCAGGGGACACAGCTGTCATGCAGTCCTAGCACAGTTCTCTGCCTAAACGGACCTCTATTAGTTTCAGCTACATTTTTAATCTGAGGGTATTTTTAAATTTATATTAGTTGTTAATGTACTTAAAAGTATGTTGTGTCATGTTATTTGTAAAATTCCAGTTTCCATTGGTTCAGGTAAGTCTACGGAAATACAACAGGTTATATTATTGAAGAGAACTTATTACATTTGCTTTCATGACTCAGTGTTGTATAATGCAGCAATAGCTGTCTGTGTTGTAAATAGCCAGAGTATCCTGTAGCTACCCAGTCCATGAAGCATCAGAAAAAGGAAAACAATGATGTTGTCACATTCCAGACTGGAAGCCTAGAAGCTCCTTGGAGAGTTCCTGAATGGAAAGGCTGAAAACTCTGCCATCTCCTGTTAAACAGTAGCAGCAGAGGAGATAATGGCACTCAGGGAAAGTGGAGCTGGCATCAGCTGCTTGGCTTCCTGTCTCTTCCAACTTTGTTCTGCCTAAACACACAGTCTATTGAATGGTGCCATTCACATTCAGGGTGTACCTTTCCCTTAAATGCTATGCTAATAATTTCTGAATAAACTTGGGCAGACATGCTAAGGAGTTGCTTTACTATTCTCCTAGGTGTCTTTACATCTAAATGAAATTAACCATCAAGATTAGCCATCCTCAGGATAATGCAGGCCACATAAAATAAAATTGGAATTGGTTTGTCTTCCACTGTTTTCAGGAAGAGTTTTAGTAGTCCTTTGTCGTGTCTTTAAATATTTGATGAATTTTGTCAGTTGAAGCCATTTTGGCATTGATTTTCTCTGTGAGACAAGGTGAGTTAATCTTGTTGTCACCTTGGTGGTAACAAAACCTGCTTAGGAAACCTGTAGAGTCCACTTGTGGGTGTGTCTGAAGGTATTTCCAGGGATCATTGTATTCATGTCATCATACTGAGGGAAATAATTGCCCATATGACAGCATCATCAAATATTCTCTGAACAAATATCAACCGAAGGGAGCTAGCAGGTATTTCCATGGTTAAAGGTTCCTGTCACGAAACTAATGGCCTCAGTTTATTTCCTAGCACAGAACAGGTGAAAGGAGAAAAACAACCTCTGCAAGTCATATCTGACATCTGTCATGACACACGCATGCATGCACACACACACACACACACACACACACACACACACCAAAAACACTAAACAGATACAAAATGTTATTTTGTATATTTGTTTAATCAAAATAAGGGATAAAGGATGATCAACAAAATCTCCCATATATTCCTGGACATTTCTCTTTGGTAAGTGGGTGCTACTTTTGTGGCTGTCATAGAATCTGGAATTTTGTTTTTATTGTTTAGTTTGTTTCATTATGTTTTGGTGACAAGGTTTCACTATGTATCTCTGGCTGGATTGCACCTTACTATAAACATTAAGCTCACCTTTCATTCACAGAGATGCACCTACCTCTGTCTTCCGGCTGTTGGAATTAAAGGTGTGTACCACCACACCTAACCTACAAATTAGACTTTGGATGTTGTCAACTTGAGACAAGGGTTGAAAAAATATATCAATGGGCTCTTTTATTTTAAAGCTTCCACTTTCTTAAACTTAGATGCTTCTGGTTTCCTAAATCCCTCAACCTGCATGTGGCCATTATAAGACCACTTAGTATTTGGTCATAAAGCACAACCTAGTAACTCCATACTACTTGAACATTCATTTCAATATTTGTTTCACTACTAATCCCTGACTAATACAAAATATTTTGGACACAAATTCATTTGTATGTAAGAGGGGTGTGTGTGCATGTGTTTGTATTTATGTATGTGCACACACTGGCATGCATGAATGCATATGGAGGACAGAAGTTGATGCCAGGTGTCTTCCTCAGTGATTTTTCTTTATCTGTTTCTTTATTCATGTATTTATTTTAGACAGGATTATTACTGAACCCAGAGTTCACCAACTCTGGTAGCTTGCTAGCAAGCAAATAACCTATGATCCTCCTCTCCCTGCCTCACCAAAGCTGAGATTGTATGTACATGCTACAGTGCCCCTACAGATTGATTTTTCAATGAACTTAAAGCTATTACCTATTATTTTCTGTTTTTAAGCATGTGTTATTTGTCTTTCAACAAACTAATAATCTTCCAAGTTTCAAATGTTTGTTAAATTTGGTCACATTAAATTCATTCAATATCTGCAGAATCTCTGATTCTGATCTTTGTTCTGATTCATGGTAATAAACAGTGTCTTTTAACTCTTTACCTCAATCATTTTAATTTTAGGATTGCACATTTTGCAGATTTTCCTCCTTTGTACGTTTCTCATTATCTTTCTTTGCTGCTTACTCATATGCATTTTCTTCTCTTCTGTCATGATTATGGTAGACTTATATTCTTTTTAAATGTTTTCAGTCGTCTTGTGGTGAATGTTCATATTTCTTTTTTTCATAGAATCCCCTATTTAAAGTAAGACTTCAGTCTATGTAGTTTTCAATTAAAAACTGTATTAGTTATAGCCAGCACTAGCTTCCAAATTTAATTTTTACATATAAAAGTTTCAATTTTGTAGAGTTGAATTCTTATTCCCCCTTTGAGTCAATGGCATTTAAAAGTGTGCTTTTAATTGATAATAATTCTGTTAGACCTTTGTTAATAGAGAAATCCTCCTTCAAGTCGTTAATCACAGGGGATCTAAGAGACTTCAAAAACTATATATGCTATTGCCATCGTCCTTGACTACTCCTCACAACTTGAAGGTAAGAATCTATTGTTCAAAACACCACACTCTTCCTTCAGATGCACAAATTTTAGGAATGAAGCTAGCATTGATCCAGAAGCTTCCTACATGAAAACTTGTTCTCCAAGCATCAAAGGTACTATGCAAGCTGACAAGGAGGGAAAGCAGTCAGTGGCCTTTCCTGGTTTTATAGCCTGTGAGCCATCACATTGACAGTCAGGAACGATGTGAGATAGTGGTACTTTTAACTTAAGGGATAGCCAACAGGAAGACTCATTCAAGAGCTAAGGGTTCATACATAGTATTGTTTCTAACTGTATTTTAAACAAATATTCTTATTCCTGAAGATAAGTGCAGCTCTCATCCAACAAAGAAGCTTCTATTCTGTAGCATATGGAGGCTACTACAGAGATCCATGACTAAACAAAATCCACAGAATATATGACCACGAGGAGTCCAGGCCCAGTGGGGTCATCTATAATACAATTTCCATACCTAAGACTGATGGAATATTATGAAAGAGGGGCAGAATGACTTTGATAGCTAGAAGACTCGCTACAAATGTATCTTCTAGACATCATAAGTATGCTATACCCATCAAATTTAACAGTATGGTTGTCTGAACAATATCTGCGTAGTGACACTATCAGTTGACCTGTCAGTGTGAATGAAATGAATTCCAAAAGTTCCTACTCTTAGATAAAGAGCTATTAGTAATCAATAGCTGCTGAAAGAAGAATCACACCTCACCAGGGAATATCCCCAATAGGTTAATGACTCCCATGTGATCAGTCTTAAACTTATATAAGCAGGAGCAACACTAAATGGATTCAGTAGGGGTGTGTGTGTGTGTGTGTGTGTGTGTGTGTGTGTGTGTGTGTGTGTG
>CABHPQ010157786.1:10035-23034 GCA_902168405.1 Peromyscus aztecus
GTGTGTGTGTGTGTGTGTGTGTGTGTGTGTGTGTGTGTGTGTGTGTGTGTAACCTTTCCTAGTTACCTGTTAACTTTTCTATTTGGTAGAAAATAGTATTCATACTCAATAGATTGCTCTAGTTATATTTCCATTATAGAGTTGTAACATATGTTCTTGAACATGTTATCTAGTACCTCTTCTTTCCAAGTTTATTTGCACATTAAGTGGGCTAAAGAAGATAAATTCTATGAAAGATCTACCACAGAGTCTGATACATAAATGTTCCAGTAACTACCTCATTTTGCACATTTTACTTATTTCCCCAAATAGGCAGCTTGGGTCACCATAGGACTGATCACCACAGTAAACAAAATAAAGTCTCTGACTACAATAATGGTAGTCTATTGTAATGTGACAATAAGCAGATGAATACAGATGTCAATTGGTGATAAATACCCTGAAAGCTATATAATAAGAAAGGAAAGATAAGGAAATTAGACAGAGACAGAGAGAGAGAGAGAGAGAGAGAGAGAGAGAGAGAGAGAGACAGACAGACAGACAGACAGACAGACAGACAGAGACAGGGACAGAGAGACAGAGAGAGAGACAGAGAGACAGAGACAGAGACAGACAGACACAGAGAGACAGACAGAGAGAGACAGAGACAGAGAGAGACAGAGACAGACAGACACAGAGAGAGAGACAGAGACAGACAGAGAGAGACAGAGACAGACAGAGAGAGACAGAGACAGACAGACAGACAGAGAGACAGAGACAGAGACAGAGAGACAGAGAGAAAGACAGAGACAGACAGACAGACAGACACACACACACACACACACACAGAGAGAGAAAGAGAGAGACTTGGGAACAGGAAGGGAGATGCGAGAATGACTTTTGCTTGGAGATGTCAGAGAGGACTCTTTATGTATCTGCCAATCAAACAGAGGGCTTGGAAAGGTGAGAGGGAAGTGGTGAATGAGTCATGTGGACTTGGAAACAGCATTTCAGACCAAGATAAGAGAAAATGCCAAGGCCATGAGATAAAAGCTTGATTGGCATTTTGAGGCAAGAGCAACAAGACCTTTCTGCTTGAAATATAGTTAGAAAGGAAAGAAATGCTGTAGCATGAAGCCCAAGTGGTAGGGCGATTTCAGATCAACTGGATGTGGCCATTTCAAGTATTTAACTTTCATTATGAGTATGTTCAGAGAATACTGGCTGCAGAAAGGATAAGCTACATGATATTCTTATTTGATGGATTTCTGTGTGTGTGCATGTGTATGTGTGTGTGTGTGTGTGTGTGTGTGTGTGTGTGTGTGCTCGAGATATATATAGATATCTATATATAGATATCTATATATATATATGAAAATGGAAACATGACATTTAAACATTAATAAGAGCATTTTGTTTTCTACTTTTGTTTAATTTCATTAAAGATAGAAGACTTTTAACCTACATCATCTTAGATTATCTCTTGTTTTCTGTTTCTCTTTCTTTTGACTTCTGTACCCTTCTTCCCCTTTCTCTTCCTTCTCTTTCCCTTCTTTTGTTTCTTATTTCTGTTCTCTCTTACTTGTGGTTTTCTCTTTCCCTTCATCCTATTTCTTTTCTCAACAATCTCCCATCCTTCCTTGAACATACATGTATGGTCAGTTATATAGGAGTGTGACCTGGGAAGAATTTCAAGCCTTAGTTAAATACTTCATAGTAACTGCTTTGAAATGCTTAATTTCATCCTTGAAATGTGATAGAACAGCGATGTGTGTGAATTACCAGAGGGCACACACACAAGAACATTTTGTATTTTAACATTTTTTGTTGTTGTTTTGAACAACTGTCCCAACATTTGCTTTGTAGTGGGTCATGTGACACTAACATGTGACACTGTTAGTCCTTCTCAATCCCCATTTTCCAGACTTCCCTTGTTTGGGTGATGAAGGATCAGTCCAGGTTTCTTTATTACATGCTATAAGTGACACAAAGGAATTAGTGACCCAATCAGGCTTTTATTAGTGTAGTATTCAATACCCCCAAGTCAAGAATCTAAGCAGAACAAATGCATCTATACTACAAAGCAAGGAAAAGAAAAACTTCACTTTAGATATTCTAGCACCTAAAAAATAAATCTTCTCTCCTGTATGTTGCCAAATATTGTCTCAACTCATCCCTCTAGGTAGCACAGGAAACATAAACTTCTTAAGTAATGATGATATTTTATCTATCAAACACTTTATGCCAAGTATTCTAAATATTTGTAATTAAATATCATGATAGCTTAATGTGATAGGAATTATTAGAATACCCATTAATTAGAAGAGGAAACAAAACAACAAACAGATATAGAGACATTTCCATACCCAGCTTGCTTATAAACAGCAAAGCAGAGTCACAAAACCAGAGAGTCTACTTCAGAAAACATTCTCTGTTACTTCATGTAAGAGTGCTTTCAGTACTGTTCCATAGGAGTTCAGAAAAGGGACAAGTTGGCTTCTGTGCTACCTTAAAATAAAAGGTCAAATCTTGCCAGGAACTATTATGAAAGAATAGAGTCAAGAGAATTGTCTTCCTGAGCTAGTTTATGAATTGGGCAGAAACTAGACATTCCCTAGTGCAAGTCTCTCTTTAAAGTTTGGTCATAGAACATAGAAACTATCTTGGTAGAATCTGGATTTCCTGATTAGTGCTTTGGAGTTTCTAGTATAAAATCCCCTGCTTTTCATGCATACTGAACATGTGTTCCATTTATGTGTTATCTGTACAAACCTTAATCTTTCCCAAAACAGCTACTGATCATTTTGAGGTCAGTGTCATAGCTTATGGTTCTCAGAATAAAGACAGCTAAGATTTTTAATGAGAGTGTCACCTTGTAGTTTTGACATTTGCTTTTGTTTTTGTTTGTTTAAAACATCACTATAAATATTTCATTAACTTCAATTAATGAAAGGTAATGAATTTCATTACATTTTATGTGTGTAGTATGAGTTTTAGTCTATCTCACATAATGGAAATACAAAGGGGAATTGTGAAAAACTAATTGAATATGAAGATGAGTTAACACATCTCCTGTCCTGTTGTTACTGGATTATTTGGCTCCCAATGCCATTCTCCATAATCTGTGCTATCTGGAAGTATTCTTTCTTTTGAGTTTTTCTCAGCTGCAGAATCTAGGCATATTGGGTTTAACATTGTTATTCCTGTTTCTCATTAGTCTTGATCCAACTTCTAATATAGTAGTTGGCTTTTGTCCAGTCAGCTTTACTTGCAAATGTTCATTGCAATGTGTCATTGGTCTGGTTCAACCCCTCTGGTTTCTGGTCCTGTACTGCCACCTGTGGCAATGGTGATATCCAGGCCCAGCTGCTGCCAAGGACCATGTCTGAGTCTGTGGTTCTGCTGCAGCCAGACAGGGTCTGTGTTGAGGTCCAAGACCCATGTCTATCAAAAGTTACAGGGAAGTCCAGGGTTGGAGACAAATCTGTGACTGTTGTACTGCCACCAGAGCCATCCTGATCTGAGTGGCCTGTTCTTCCACCTAGAGCCAGGACTGCTGTGGGATGGTCTGTATGTCAAATGCTCTGATTGATCAATAAATAAAACACTGATTGGCCAGTGGCTAGGCAGGAAGTATAGGCGGGACTAACAGAGAGGAGAAAAGAAAGAACAGGAAGGTGGAAAGAGACACTGCCAGCCACCACCAGAACAAGCAGCATGTAAAGATGCCGGTAAGCCATGAGCCACATGGCAAGGTATAGATTTATAGAAATGGATTAATTTAAGATATAAGGACAGTTAGCAAGAAGCCTGCCACGGTCATACAGTTTGTAAGCAATATAAGTTTCTGTGTTTACTTGGTTGGGTCTGAGCAGCTGTGGGACTGGCGGGTGACAAAGATTTGTCCTGTGAGCCAGGCAGGAAAACTCTAGCAACACAGGATGTCCTCTGGACCCAAGCTGCTGCCCAGGGCCAAGTCCGTGTCCATGGTCCCACAGCAGCTGGGGTCTGTGTTGATGTCTGTGGCCCTTGTCACCTCAGGGGGCCGTAGGAATCATGTGTGATGAAATCAGAGGGCCATGCTGAGCTGACCCCACCCTTTGCAGGCCCTGGGAAGGGGCTGGTCCCATGGAATAATACCTGCAGGATCTCAAGGACTCCGGGTGGCCACAGGATATCCAAGAGGAGTTTCAGTGAGGATCCAGTGATGATGATCTACCAGAAGTTAATAATTGTTTGAGAAAAGTATTTTATTTAATTCATTTAAATCATTGGCTATTCTATAGGTTTAAAATGTTCTCCTTTGCATTTAAAAACCATTAAATAGATCCACTATTGTTGTTCCTTCTCTTTCATAGAGGAGTATGAGGAGACAAGATTTGCTGTCGGCTTTGTGTGTATCTTATTCAAATTGTTGATTGATTGAAGTCTAAATGAACAATTCCTCAGAATGCTTCCATATTTACTAGGTCATTAAAAATGTAAAGTAGAATGAGGTCATGGGGGTAGGCCCCAATCCAGTGTAAATGGAGTCTTGGAAAGGAGATTAATTAGGACCCAAACATCATGCTGACTGAGAGGTGCCCACAAAGAGAGAAGGCACCCGTCTGGGAAGCATAGTGAACAGGCTCAGTGAAAAGATGGTCTAGTCCTGGTGTTACTTTTGTCTTGGACTCCTAAGCTAAGAAGTGAGACAACAACATTTAACATTTGTGCTACTCAGGCTAGAAGCTGAAACTGAACAGTAAGGGAACCAAATGTAAAATTGTTCCATAGAGATATGAAGATTTGGGGGGAAAAAAGTTGAAAGTGATTGATTTGAAGAAGGGTAATTGAGGAGAGTGGAGGTGGGAACTATTATTGTTCACAGAAAACTTTATGTAACTGTCGTATTAGATTGGAGAATGTATAAATTTGACAGCAATTAAAATGAAAACTTAAAAAAATACAGATTTTTCTATATTGGGTAAATGATATATATAAAATATGAAACAAATTTCTTTTCTCACTTTATTCTTGAAAATCTTAGAGGCTTTGAATTGAAGGACCCAATATAAATACTAATTTTGGATATTATAACCTATTTGTATTAAATGAAATCATCATATAGATATTATCTATAACCTCTAAAAGTGTGCACCAGCCAAAGTTCTATCCAATTATGAACTGTTATTACCATTACATTTTTTTATGTTCAAAATGAGCAAGAAAAATTTATAGATTGATTGGAATGTTCTCTTTTATCCCTTCAGATACACATACCCTTTCTTTTCTGTACTGGGTCTATGCAAGTTTAAATTTACAGGTTGTCTATTAAATTTGTAAAGTATAGGTTGAACACTCATCTTCTGGATCTGAGTTGGATTTCGGAACTGAGCCGTCAGAGCAGGAAGCAAGCACAAGGAAGAGATTATTTGACTTGTCTCTCACCTGGTAACGATGCCTTGGGTTGGCTGTGCCTTTTGGTTGAAGATGACAAGACCTTCCAGAATAATGTTTTGCAAAGTACAGTCTTCCCATACCTCATACCATGCTTTATAGGTTTTATTTCCTTCCTTGATCTCTTTCTTGCTGCTAGTTCCAGCATGTTGCATTATTCTTGGTTCTCTTATCTTCATAAATAACTCCTCTATAAACAAGTACTCCCAATGTGTCCTATTTTGTATATGTAAAAAGGACATTTGCTAGAGTGTTAATGTAGAAGAGTATGATTAAATTGATACTTGATATCTATTCATTTACCTTTTGATTTTGAGTCTTATTGCATAGGGGCAGAACCTTCAAAGCTATTTTGAAACTTAATGGGGGTCTTCAGGTTACAAATAGTATTACTAGCATAACAAAACTTGTGCAAATGAGCAAAGAATGACAACTAATATGTAAAATGAGAAAATTGTTGGTTCTGAGGTTAAATGAACCATAACATATCACTGTGTGAAAAGGAAGATGTGTGCTAACACCACATAGCAGGTTCTATGAATCACAGCTATACTTCTTTCCAAAAAGCCTTGTTGGTGTGCACCCCAACTTGGTCTTTCATTGGGGTAACTATCACCCTTCTGACCGAAGAATTTTCTTCTATTTGAGGTCTTCCATTAGAGATTAGGATTTTATTTCTTCATCACTGTCGTGATGACAGGAGTATTTACTTCTCTGAGCCTTGTTATACAAGGGAAAGCAATTGCTGACCTTTATAGATGTCACTGCATTTCACTTATGAGTGCATTCTCTACCATTTCAGTTAACAGAATGTCCTTCAGCTGCCTCTGCAGAACATAACTGGTTTGTTTTTTCAACCTTGTGTGAATGGTGTCCATTGGGCATGTCTACTTTTCTGAAGTGTTTGGTCATTTCTTTTAGCATTTGTTTCAATTATCTTTCACGATGAGCCACCCTTTCCCATGTTTCCACTAATGTTACTTCCTGAGACTTATCAGAGGACTAACTCCTGTATCAGAGAAAAACCTTACTATAATATTTTCCCCCTTGCTGGGCGATGGTGGCATATCCCTATAATCCCAGCACTTGGGAGGTTTAGACAGGCAGTTTTCGAGGCCAGATTGATCTACAGGTGAGTTCCAGGACAACCAGAGATACAGAGAAACCCTGTCTCAAAAACAAACAAACAAACAACAAAATAAATAAAATAAGTAATAAAATCTTCCTCAGCATTCAGTCTCATTTCCTAGCATCCTTCATCCAGCACATAAAAACATATCTTTATATTCTAGTACATGTTGCTGAGTCACTTTCAAATTAAGTCATGAGCATCTCCATTTCTATCCTCTGGCTGATGGAGATGAACCTCTTTCCATGGCACCAAGATGACTTCTGCTTTTCATACTTATTTACATTTGATAATGAATCACCTTCTACATTTTATTGTCTTTATTCAATACATAAATGACCCAATAAGAAATATCATGGTATTTTTATTCTTTATTCACTGTAAAAATCTTAATAGTTGTCTTGAAAGCACCTTCGAGCAACAGTGTATTATTTTGCACTTTGTGCAAAGTGGTCCAGTTCCAAAATCTGAATTTAGAGTCTGTTTCTTTGGATCACTCCTTGTACCAACCTTTTTTTTATGGTAGTTGGCCCTGGAAAGACATTATAAAGCAGAGTTACATGCTGAAAATTTATTAGAAAGTACCCTCAGGGTCAACACCTGCAGAGGAGTTAAGAAGCAAGATTGGACAGAGTGATTGGACTGTGGTATAATTGCACTAAAGTCTCTGCTGATCCTGTGGGAACTCTGGAGAAGGGACAATGACCCAACTTCAGGCAAGGACATCAGGTGTTTGTATTCCCACACCAACTAGTTCACTGCCTGCATACTGTCTTCTGAGAAGGTGTTGTAACCTTGGACAAAGATTTTATTTCGTCTGAGTACCATTTCCATGTAGTGAATATAAGCTATCAGCAGTTAAAACTCCAAGTAAATGCATCCTATATCTGAGGCCAAAAGGGAAATCTAGACAGCACATTACTGTTTGTGTTGTTTGTGCATGTGTACTTATGTGTGTGTAATTATAGATACATCAATTATAACTTGATTGTGTCTTGTATGTTTTTAAGTAGCCTAAATATAACATATACAATATGTAAATATCATATGATTATATGGCCAACCACAAATTATACTATATAAGTCAAAGTGTTTATTTATAAAAATCTTACAAAATGTTTAATTACTATAATAATAAAAGCTGATGTTGAGAATGAAAAGAAAGAGAAACAACAAAGACATACTGTATTATTTGTGATTTCTAGTACAAGAAAAAAAGAAAGGCCAGAATAATTCGTGGTAGTCAAAGGGTTTGAAGAGAAAAGAATTCCACAAATACTTTGGAGAAAAGGGAGCATAAGATGCAAGGAAGAAGCATTAATAAATGAAGGCTGGTAAGTGAATGACAATTCTGAGGGTCTGAGCAATCGAGCTTATTTTAAAATATTCATACTGGAAAGGAACAAAGGAGTGAAAAGATTTACATATTTAGCAATGGCCGTAGAGATCTTTGAAAAT
Source organism: Peromyscus aztecus (assembly GCA_902168405.1). Lineage (NCBI taxonomy): Eukaryota > Metazoa > Chordata > Mammalia > Rodentia > Cricetidae > Peromyscus > Peromyscus aztecus. The sequence goes on from CABHPQ010157786.1 coordinate 18,041, forward strand.
TGCTTTGAAAATGAAAAGAAAATATTGTGAATATTTTTTTCTTCAGAAGAAAAGAGAACTAGATTAAAAATAGTCACAATTCATTTTCCATTTCTGGCTCTATCTCAGCTGTAAATAATTTGTAAATTGAGAGTCTCAGCTTCTCCTTGTTATTTGGATCCTGATTTTGGCCTTCGGGGCATTACTTTTTTAACAAAGATTTCTATTCGTTTGAGTGGGAAGCGACACTTCTCAGAAAAGTGACTGCCATCACCTGTAGGCAATCGGTGGTTGACTCTCCCTCTACACACAACAGATGTCTTCCTCTGAGAAGCCCTGTGTCTGCACAGCCAGCAGCCGCCTTGAGGCATCAGTTAGAGGCAGAGAGAAACCAAGCTCTCTGGCACTAAGTAATGAAACACGAGTAAACACAATAATCGTGATGCAGTCATTTCTTTCCGGTAATCTTAGATGTTTGCAAGAGACCCAGATTTCACAGAGTAAACACTGCCTCTGTAAGACTTCGGCTGATTTTCTGCTCTGAATTTAGCATTAACATAAAGTAAAACCAAGCATGAAAAGGTGAAATAGATGTATCCTCCTCAACTAATATTCTCGGGTTCTAAGAACATCTTCTTTCAGCTCTTTCCTACCTCCCTGTTAGATAATTATTGCTTGTTTTAACATATTGCTGCTCTCAATGTTAAAACGATAAAAAATAGATGTTTGCTCAACATCTATTTTTAAACAACTTTTATCATAAAATGTTACTGAAGATATTTAAATTTAAAGCTATTTATATTGCTTTATATATACTTGGAAAAGGTAAGGGTCAAAATGTGGCCAAGAAAGCCTCAATCCACCAGTTTAGGTCACCTGTCCACAATAAAACAATTAAGCAAGAGCAAAGAAAAGGATTTATTCAACATTGCCCCATCAAGAAGAGGAACAAAGAGATCCAATGACCTATTCAAGTGCACCTTTGGGATTCTGTCATGGGGTTTAAGTTTAAATAGAATGCAAGTGGTTTGCATAACTATGCAGTCCTAGTCAAGGTATGGTCTTCTCCAGTGTTAATCCATCCTTATCTCAGCTCCACTATTTCCTACAAAATGGCCTGACAAATTATAAATCTCTGTCCAGAAGACATGCTTCTTCCCAACCCTCTCCAGTCTTTAGCATTTTCTTTTGCAGTGCATGAGATTCCTGGGGGAAAATTTCAATTCCTTAGGGTACCATGTTTCAATATTCTGATAGTTGAAAGGAGGAAGGAGGGAGACAAGTATCTTTTCAGAATATAGTCATGCCTGTCAGGATCAAGGCTGGCTGTTACAGTTTGCAATAAATACACATGTGTATATACACACACACACACACACACACACACACACACACACACACACACACACACAAACATTCACATATGATCTTTATTGTGAGATAGATATCTACATATATATGCTCCAGAGCAAATGTCAAAAGAGTCTGCCCTAGAATGCATTATGTACCACCACCAAATCTACCTAAAAATGAGTGAATTTACAATGATAATAGCTACACAGAAGGTAGATTCATTATTGTTACTGGAATTTTGGAATCCCTTTATGGTCAAAGAATAATTCAGTGAATGATTCTGCTTTGGAGTTTCTAGTCACATTAATAACAGAATTTAAAAATGAACTCCAATGGAAACTCAAGGACAATTTTGTTACAGCTTAAAAGACAAACTCCAAGGCAAGAAAGCTGTAAATTGTACCAACTATTCAGAGAAGGAGAATGGAGGGAAAAAAAAGCAATACAATTTAAATTGTCATGGAGGTCAGACACATGACCAACAAACAAGGACATGGTAGAAAGAGAGGCTTTGGAGAAAAGGTAAGGGACCCTAAAAAGTTCTGGGGGAAAGTTCTGAGTGCTAAGAAAAGCAAGCTTAGAGAGGAGATGGAAGAAAAAATAAAGTTATGTGGACAGACTTGGTTGCTACCTGACTGTGCCCCGTAAACTATTGCACTAGTAACAGGGACTCTGGGGATGAACAGTGCAGTCCCTCATCAAATAACTAATTATTCCACCGTTCTTTTAAATATGGCATAGGTGAGCCAGCCTTGCTAGGGGGGAGTGGGGTCGATCACATGGCCAAATGAAAAACCTGGCCCAATTAGACTATTAGGTCTGGACCTAGGCCAGAGTTTGTATTTTCTTGACCAGAAGTTATTACCCTAACATGACAGGCTGTGTTGTGCCCACCACTCTAATTTATATATTGAAATCCATATCCTCTTGTCCCTAGAAAATGGGCATATTTAGAGATAAAGCTTTTAAGAGGGCAATTAAGTCAAAATGAACTCATTAACATGGCCCTAATTTAATATACTTTTATTATCAAATGAGATTACGATACAGACATGCATAGGACAAAGAACCCAAGGGAACACAGGGTATGATGACAGTCTTCAAACCAAGGACAGAGATTTAAGAAGGCAAGCCTGCCAACATTTTGACCTCAGCCTTGCAGCATCCAGCCCCGTCAGAAAGCAGATTACTGTTGTTTCTGTAACTCACTTTCTAGGGCTGGTACTGTAGCCTGAGCTGCAGCAAAAACTGCCCTAGAGGTTGTACTCTGGGGTTAGCTGGAGGGAGCCTAGAAGGAAGAAGGACTAAAACTTCAGGGGCAGCTGCCTTGGGCTTAGCATTTAGGACACAGTTGAAGAATAGTGTTTGTAAAGCGGGCTGATGCTTTATACTAAGGATATAATCCCCCACTGAACCCCATCTCCCATGCCCTACTTCTCCAGTAAAAATTTACTTGAAAATATTTGTAAATGAAGTAAAATATTTTTGTTCTTATTATGCTTGGAAAAACAGCCATGCTCCTTTATTTTGTCATTATTAACATTTTTTAGTTATCGAGTTCCTAATATGTAGAAAAGAGTTTAATTGTATTGTTAAGTTTTGGGAAGTACATACATCGAGAAATGAGCTCAAGCTGGACAATAGTGCTGGAGCCATTCCCGGGTGGTGGATGGGTCCTGCAGTGGGTCTAAGGAGTCAGCAGGAGAAGGAAGTGAGCCAGGCCATGGTGGTCAGGAGAATCTTGTAGCCTGGCTGACTAGCAGACAGAGTGTTTCTTTGTTTATACAGAATTTAGTTAACAGGGATACATTCATGATGTTTCAAAACATAGATCATATCATTTTTGTTTTTGGACATGTGTTTCACTTCCTTTTGCTCATCTTTTAGTCATCGTTAATAAACTATGACAGAACAGAGTTATCATTTCCAATCATTTCTCCTCAAGTTTTGATATCATTAATAAACAGAGTTATCATTCTTACTCATTAAACCCATAACCCAATTTTTGAGAAGCTAGAGGCATATGACAGCCTGTGCTCAGGCTGGTTGTTTTGGTTGCTTCAAGGACACTAGACCAAAACAAAATCTTCAACCACCCTGGGCATTTTGCCATGTCCCAAGCAGTGTATTACTAACTCTTATTGGTCAGAGTACCCAGGGAAAATCCTCAGGCTAAAGCTGATGTAGTTGTTATTCAAATTCTGGCATAATACAATCAATGTTGACATTTATATCTTTATAGAATTGGTCTATATGTCTAATCCTGGCATTCTGTTGTTCCTTTGTCATATGACATTGTCGTGACTCTACATGAGTTAACTTCTAAAAGAGGGAGGTCCTAACACCTCATACTTTCATCATCTTTCCACTCCATACTTTGCTCATCAATATGTCTCTGTGTAGGGCAGAGTTGTATTCTACATAATTGTCTGGGTGTACAGTGGGAAGAGCCTTGTAATCTAAACTGTGGACAATTCCTCTAGCCCACCGAATCTTGTTGACCTTTTTAATTTTACTTTGTTTTAAATACCTTGTTCCAGTGTAAGTACAGGGACAGATGTTTCAAAAATGTCTCATAGCCTCATAAAGAGACCTCTGGCTTCTTTATGTGTCACAACCTCCAAGGCATAAGGAAGACCTTCAAGTAGATAAGGATCTCTCCCTCAAAGTGTGGGGCTGGGGATAGGGATAGTATGTTCAGGACTTTCCTGGGTAAGCTTAGAAGCAGCATTCCTGGAAGAAGGCATAAATGATTAATAAGGAATTTTCCATCAACCCAATACCCTCAAGTTGTACAAATATTAAAAATGCCCCAAGTATGTAACAGGTGGAGATGAAACCAAAGGTGACACGACAGCCATCATGTGGCTCAGCTTTGCTGGATCTTTGTCAAGCAGCTGTGCTGGCTTTATGACTTCTGCCGTTTCATTCAGATATGGCTGTGCCACAATAGAAAGGTGTCCGGTGGTTAGATAAGATCCAGATTTCCTCAGAATCTTGACTACCAAAAGTAGTCATTTCCCTTGCCTCTGGCATAAGGGATATATGACTCTCTGTGGCAATATATCTCTGGTGCCTATCCACACATCAAAGCTCATGCTGGCCTGAAGGCTGCCTGTAGTCTTGATTCACAATATCCATTATACATTGCAAAGTCCATGCTAGCATCCTGGTTCCTCCCATTCTCCTTATAACATGCATGATTCTACCACTCCCCACTTCCCTAGCCATGTCCACTTCCAGTCTCGGTCGTTCTGACTGCTCAAGACTCTTCCAGATGATGATGACTGTTCTGTCTTTCTTATCTACAAGAAAAACATTCCTCCTAGTAAAGCAGCTATTTTGGCAGTCTCCTTACTGTACCCCCTTACATAGATACTTCATCTGAAATCCACACAAGGTAAAGACTGTATTATTACTCCTAGACCAGCAAAGGTGAAGCAGTTCATCCATGTGAGCCAGAAATTAAATTCTAGAAAGAATTTAGTCTGGAAAAACTTGATAGAATACTTGAGTGCTTCTTCAGTTGTATCATGCAGCCTCTTACAGTTACCTTGAGGACATTTTTCTAAGTAATGTATTTTGAATTACCATTTCTTTCCAATATAATTCATATGTGTGTGTGTGTGTGTGTGTGTGTGTGTGTGTGTGTGTGTGTGTGT
>CABHPQ010157786.1:23044-40320 GCA_902168405.1 Peromyscus aztecus
TGTGTGTGTGTGTGTGTGTGTGTGTGTGTGTGTGTGTGTGTGTGTGTGTGTTGGAAATCTGTTAGGTCTTTTTCTAGTTACTGTTGACTGTTGCTTTATAATTGCTCATTATAAATTTGAATTGCAACACTCTTTAGTTAGTTACTACAACTCAGCCTTTAGTCTTTTTCCCTTACACAGACATACATGCAGGCAAAACATTCATACACATAAATATCAATTATTGATTGATAATTTTATAAATACTGAAGATTATCCAAATATAAAGTACATTTCTAGAATTAGAGTTCAAAACTAAAATAATATTGGGCTGAATGTCTGAAAACTATTGATTTATTAAATAGCTTTTATAGAGATCACATTTTACCTTTATTGAGTCATCTGCATTTGCCATAGAAATGCTATAAATACATAAAATTTAGTAATTTTCCTTTCAATATGTAAAAAGAATAAAAATGCAGAATTATAGAACAACTGTTTCCCCATTTTTTGCTACTTTCTTATAGAAGATTCTGTTATTTTCAGAAGAAGTTAAAAAAGTTAGTGTAAACAATAGAACAGAATCTTAAAAAAATAAAATGAAGAAAACATAAAAAACAAAAGTCTCAGGAGATGGAAAGATGACTTATCTGTAAAATCATTGTTCTTACAGAAGACCTACATTCAAGTCTTAGCACCCACATGGTGGCTCACAACCAACTGTAACTCCAGTTCTAGGAATTTGACATCTTCTGCACACACTTGCTGCACAGACACATGTGCAGGCAAAAAACTCATACACATAAAATAACACATAAATCTAAAGCAAAGGTAAGAAGGTTTCCAGAAGAAGCAGATACCTGCTCAGCTTGTGGCTTGTAGAACTCCTCTTTCAAGGTGACTAAGCTACCAGCTTTAAGTTGCTGCTGTGCCTATCTGAATTTTATGTGGAGGAGGTAATGAAATTGGGCCAACTTGGGTTAAATGTCAACTATAATTCAATCATTTTTGGACAAGTGCCAACGATTTGTCATAGAATGGTCTATCTTCTCCTTCTCAAACAAGCATTTTGCAGCTTATTTGGAGGTGACCAGATATTCTAAACCTAAGAAGTTCAACTCACAACAACATTACTTTTGCACGAGGAGAACAGCAAAAATATTCAAATGATTATGTCATCCTTGGGAAGTTCTTGATCCTACAATTCATGCTTTTCTTGGGTAACCTTGATGAACTTCCTTATTTACTAAAAAAAAAATGCTTCAAGAAGTCTTTGTTTGGATAGAGAAACAACACTTAGTACCATGTTTTGTAGAGAAAACTTGTTATTGTTTGTGTTGTTTAGTTACTAGAACTAGGCATTTTTGAAATATCAAATCTAATCTTAAATGAGTTTGCAAATTAAACAGGCAATGTGAATGATGTTGCTTTGACTGAAAATGTAGAAAATACGTAGACATTCCCATTTCATTGGATTTTTCAGTTGTCTTTCATAACGTTCCTAGGAGTTTTTTCTTAGAAACTCAGGCACTACAGAATCCAATGCACAAAATCACAACTTGGATAGATAAAGAGCATAGGGTTTTATATCAAAAGGTCAGAACTTTATAAATTCTGGCACATTCTAGCACTGGGACAAGTTTAAACACTCAGATTCTTTAAATAAAAAGTTCATTTGTTTACTTGAAAATTATAGGTAATGACCTATAACTAATAAGCCTCATGCATGTGATAAATCACCTGTCACAGTTATGCGATGCTGTGCACAGTTAAACACTACAACTGAGATCTGTTCTTCACCTTCTCAGGGAAACAATCTGGCTGCTAGGCCTTTTAAGGGCCTCTCCAGTGCACTCTCTCCACACATGTGCCACGATTTCATTTCATTTCATGCTTCTGTAGATCTAAATGGCACCTGTATCCCTCTATTTGATCATCAGACTTTTGAAAAATGGACTCCAAAGAAAGATGAATTTCCCTAGGACTATCATGATAGGAGTGGGAAAAGATATCTCTACAGTCCTAACAACTTGCCAAAACACCTTACAGGACAAGACTCAAATCCAGAAAATGAGGGGTCAATGAAGGGTGGGACCACACATTGACTAGCACTACTTAAAAGTGCATATCCTTGTTTCTCTATTTAAATTTTAATCTAACTTCAGGACTGGGAAAAACTCAGAAGAGACCCTGAATCAATGTTCCTCTTCCCAGTGTGGCCACATGGAATACATCTCAATTTTGTACTTTCTACTTAATTTAAATTTGGCTCTTTTAATTGGACTAATGAGGACAGAAGGCTAGTCTGGCTTAGAGCATAGACTGTCACTGCTTGCTACATAACATCTCCTCCTTTTAAATATGTATGCTTGCCTCTAAGGATACAGCAGTCAGCAACAATACACACCCTATCCAAACACTGATGATTCTGTTGTTTAGACACCATATAGCTTATTGGGAATATGATGGTGGTTATTCATTCTTCTCTGTGGTTTTAGAAGAGTGGGTAGAGGGTCTACCACAGAAAGAAGGGACACTGAGTCGTGGATTTGATTGTGTCCTGGGGCTACTGCAATCTAAGTATGAAACACAAACACAGTCTCCCTCAGAGTCTGCCCAAAGATGTACACGGTGGAGTGCCCCGGGTAAATGCAACCAAGGAAACAAAAGCTCGGTCTTGATAACATGCACTGAATTTGATTATGACCATGAGATGAGTGACAGACAGAAACTGCCTAAGTTGAAGCACACATTTTCACTCTATTTCGAATGCTGGTACACTGACAATGTACTTTAAGCTCAACATTCACATTTTAAATATACTCATTGATTTGTGTGAAAGCTGTGTTTCTCAAGACAGAAACTCCTCAGTAAAAGGCTGTTTAGATTTGAAGTCACAAGGGCCCTGGTACTTGTGGCTAGAATATACTATTTTTAAAGACATATTGTGCCTGTTAAAACAGAGGTCAGGATGTCAATTTTTGCGCTTATAATCGGCACGAGAATGTTGAACTGTTCCTTGTTGATCTTGCCTCTTGTCAGCAAATAAATTAAAATAAACTGGAGGCCTGAAATAGAAATAATCCTCCTTCCAAGTGTTTCATTTAGAGAATGGCATCCTGTTTGCTTCAGAATATCATGGGCAATTCTGCATATGAATGAATGTGGGAGTAAAAAAAGGCAGTGTAAATGAAATACACAAAATAACTTACAATTTCAGCCTTCAGTAATAAATATAAATGACACTTTTCTGTTCAAAGTGTGAAGGGGAAAAGGAAGCTTGAAATACTTTGCCTAAAGTTCTGGAGTTTTATTTAAGTTTGTGACAGCCCATGACAAGTGACATTTTCCTTGTAACAGGATATAGTATGTCTCCAGGACAATTATTATTTTTCCTATAAAGAAAAGTTGGCATCATTTGGCTATTAGTGACAGAAGCCAGCCAATCATTCTCAGTGCAATTAGAACTGAAAAAAGGTATATTTTAAAAGTTTCTGGAATCAGATATCATTCACCTTTGACTAGGCACTGAACTTAGAAAGGTTGTAGCTGATGTTCAAAGTAAATATTGTTGATGTGGAAAGTATTAAACATTATAAAACTTGTTACTTCACAAAGAAAAAGCTATACAGTGACATAATATAATAAAAGGAACAATAAAGTTCTATTCAGACTTTTAAGTATGTATGTCTTTCATTATGTCACTACTAAATCTCATCCTTCAACATCAATGGCCCCCACACATAACCAATGCTCTCCTGCTGTACTTCTCTACTCTTCCTCATTTAAATGGAGTTAGGAACTTAGTTAATCTCTGTCCAGGATTTAAAAACAGATATTTACATTGCTGCAATTGAAAGAGTATTTTCAGATATTGTTACTACAAGTCTGACCTATCAATTAATCCTCAGTAATCCAATCACAGGAGCAAAATTGATAATAGAAAGCTTGACAGGGAGATTTACTCAAGATCACCACATTGAGAAGTGTGACAAAGAGATACACTGAACTCCAAAGTCAGCCTTTGGAATCCTGAAGTGAAATTAAAGTTTAAATTGAAGGCCAAGAATTTGCATATCTAAACAGTCTGGAGAAGGTGTTGCCTGTAGCAAGATTTCTTGTTGGACTATCTTTGGATACCCAGCCCCCAAATAATGACATGGAGACTTATTATTTGTGAAGCCTTAGCCATTAGCTTAGGCTTTTTCCCAACTAGCTCCTTTAACTTAAATTAACCCATAGTTATTAATCTATGTTCTGTCATGTGGCTTTACCTTATTTCCATACTGCCCATCCTGCTTCCTCCATGTCTCGCTGGCAACTCTGCCTCTCTTCTTCCTAGAGCTCTCTCTGTCCATGGAAGTTCTCCCCAACATCTTCCTGCCTCTCTATTGGCTATTCAGCTCTTTATTACAATCACACCAATTATACCAATCACAGCAACACATTTTCACTCACAGTGTACAAATATCCCACAATAGTGGTCCTGCCCACCATTTTCCTGTCCTTAATTAGGCTACAATCTTGTCTTGTAAAGTGGTTGACAAGTTGGCTGAAGTGTATGAAATCTCATTCTAGAGTTCCTACTCTAGCTGGTAACTTTTCCTTCTCCCAGCTCAAAATACTTGTGGAAAGGCTCATTTATCTGGAGTTTATTATTTCAAGAGTTGTATAATCAGATTGAGAACCATAAAATATATTCATTTGCCAGGTACAATATACTATCTTTTTAGGAATTGTGAAGCCTGAATACCAACACTGGAAATGTGATGGCAATTTTTTTTTATAAAACTTTTATTGATTCTTTGTGGATTTCACATCATGCATCCCAATCCCAATCATCTCCCCATCCCTTCATATCTGCCTGTGTCCTTGCTACCTCTCTGTAAGAATAAAATAAAATTTAAAAGAAAAATAAAAAAAAATATCTCTTTGTGGAAGCTGTAGTGACAGAGTGATTTGCACAGTTTACCCTTTAGTCCATGCATCTTTACTTGTAAGTGTTCATTGCAATGAGTCATTGGTCTGGTTCAAGGCCTCTGGCTTCTGCTATACCTTTGATAGTGGAATAGCAATTCTTGTATCTTTTGCATTAATTTTCTCAAACTGTGGAGTCTATAAAATTGACACAATTAAAAATACTTGTGTCAGTTTCATCAGGACTAAGTTTTCCAGTGCCTTTGATTATAGGTGCTTTCCTGTGACTTGTTCCCACAAATTGACTGTGAGCACAGTGATGTTGTGATGCCTGATATGGTACAATTATCATCTCCTCTTCAGTCAATTTCCCTTTTTTTCGTTAATGCTACTATAATTGCAAATTTGAAGCCATGTATATAGTTGCCCCAAATTCAGCTGCTGGGTCTCTGGGTGACGACATTTATTTTTGTATTTTCTGCCTATTGATAGAGACAATACTGTTCTTTGATACAGATGAGCTATAAATGTTGATGTTGTTAATCCTCCGAGGTTTGAAGATTATCACAATCCAACTATTTATTACTCACCCTGATTGGTACATACCCAAAGTGAATAATAGAAAGAAACTGAAGTAATGGGGTACAAATCAGGTATACATACATTAAAAATTAGACACAAAGTTATCAATGTAGAATTGCTATAAACAGAGATAATAGCTGGGACTGGAGAAGAGAGAACCTAATGAATACTGGCAATAATAGTCATATAGCATACTGAGGTCTGGTATTTAACCAGAACTATTCTTTACACTGTCCAAATTGAAAAGAAACACATTCACTGTGATCAGAATTTTCTTAGTTGAATGTCTTAAAAGAAAAAAAAACTGTTTGGGAGAGACTTCTTTTTGCCTAGATGAATGTTCTAATTTTAGTTGTCACTAAATGCTAATTAAAGATATTCACATTACAAAGAGTACTGACAGAATAGGGCAACATATCATTTTTGTAGGGCAACAAACTTTTGGTGCTGCTACAATGAACATTAGTGTATATTTTGTTACTCAGACCACATCTAAAAAAAATAACTGACAGTCCCCCAGTCTCATCCCCAGCTCTGTGGTACCTAAGACCAGGTATCTAGACCACCTGCTATGGTATCTAAGACCTCTCAATCCCATTTCTAACAGATAACAAAGATCCACATCTCCAACTTTCCTTCCCTCCATGTCGTACCCACCTCGACCAGCAAGGAAGACACGACACCGAGCTCTTCTTCCTGCAGTTTATTCAGGACCCTTGAACAATCTTCTGACTTCTGACCCCCCAGGAAAGCCTCTCCCAGCCTTAAATAGGCTCTGGGCAGCCAACCCCAGGTCGCCAAGTGGGCACCGCCCAATAGGCTCAAGCATGCGCAAGCAAGCCACAAATTCCACTATAGCCTTATATGGAGTTGTTTACCAAAGGGAGCGCTTGCCATCGGGAAGGCGGAAGGCAGAAACCAGCCCCATCTTTAAGGCGCGGCTGTACGCAGCTCTCCACACCTCCACTCATCCCTTTATCCCAGCCCTAATGACAGAGTCAGTACTAGGCTATCTTGAAATTATCTCTGCCAATGTCATTAATTCAAAACTCTTCAATTTAGCTTGAAGACGATTTTTAGGACAAGAACATAAAGCAGCCACATTCATGGCCAAAATATTACAAGAATGGTCACTAGGTCACTTATTAATATTCTTCTCTACTGAAACTTATTGAGTTGGGTTGTATCAGTTCAAATTGCCCTCAGTACTCTCTGGAACTGTAGGTGAGAGCTACATCCTGATTTGTAGGCAGAGAGAGCCTAAGCCAGGCATGGGTTTTTGAAACCTCAAATCCTACCCCTAGTGACACACTTCCTGCATCAAAGCCACAACTACTTCACCAATGTCATATCTCCTAACCCTTCTAATTCTTTCAAATAATGCCACTTCCTGGAGACTAAGAATTCAAATATGTAAGTCTATGGGGACTATAATTATTCAAACCACCACACTTAAATATAGTTCTTTAAACAATTTAAAATTTTCAATTCTTCTTGTTTTGAGTAGGACTGATTGAGCTTCTGTAGCTAAGTTAAGGAAATGTAAAATACACAAGGAAGAAAGACTGTTATAACAAAGCTGTCATCTAATATTGTTTTAATATTATCTTGTTTCTCCATATGTAAAATTATAGCATATCAATTTACTTCATGTGGAAATGAAGACTATATTATTTTCTTAGAAGAGTAAAATGGATTTTATTACTAGCCAATTATAAAATTTTATGTATTATTTATCTAAGGGTATGCTTATATAATATTCATTATTATCCATTTCTTACAGTGAATTGTATGAGTACAAAAAATGAGGTCGCTAAAATACTATGTTTCAATTATGAAGGCAAAAATGTGGCTATAATTTATCAAAGACTAGGCTAATTGATGTTGACAATTTCTCAAATAATGAATTCTTGCTTTGGCAAGAGTTTCTTAAAATCTCAAAATCAATGTCATGGTTAACATTAGGAGCAGCAACAACTTTTGCTTATTATTTGCTTTCTGGCTTTGTGAGTGTGTGTGTGTGTGTGTGTGTGTGTGTGTGTGTGTGTTAAAATAATCCTATAATGTGAAATCACCATTAGCCCTTTCCATTACAACATGAGAAAATTAAGATTTGCCCAGAGTCACACAATCATGAGGGACCAAAGCTTGATTTTAATCATAGACTGATTCTAGCCATATCAAGAGATTACTGAGCTTCCATGAGTCATGATCTGAGTCTTCATTGTGTCTTCATTGCTGGTTGTCAGGTGATATCTGTGGTTTTGTAGAGGCAGAGCCAAGGAAATCAGAACCTCAACGACATGAGTTTGCTTCAAGGAATTGTTAACCACCCCTCATGAAAACTGTTTGAGATGAACCTGCTGACAAGTCCAGAGCTTCCTCCAAGAGGCTTTATATTTATTCACATGCTTAGGGGAAACCTTTAATTTTTATGTCAAGACTGAATGGATAATTTAGTCTTTACAATTCCAAATCTAGATACTAGACATTAAATAGTTTAATTGAAATATAAATTTATTAAGCCTACCATTTAGGCTGTCATAAAATGTTAGCTATAAAGGATTCCACCTCTACTCCCAGGTTATTGAGTAATTGACCTATTTGAATGAAATTATTAAGCATAGTCCTTTTGAAGAATGTAGTCAAAATTATTATATGAAATTATCCAAGTGATAATGTTAGGCTATTGTTCCATTATTCATTTTCTTGTCAAGCAATTACACACTTTAACCAATTTATTAAACAATCTATAATCAGTAGACTACACAAAAGAAATAATTTTAGATTTTTTCTAATCATTGTTTTTGACCATACTGATGAATTTCACTTGCTTTTTTCTTAATTCCTAAATGACACCGTAGGAAAATCACCTTTAATTTCTTTTAATTTGCCTAAATTCCAGTCCAGTTTAAAGTATCTAAGAAGTCTATTCCTATACTACTTAAAGTTATAAGACTCCTGCTGAAGTTTATGCTCATATAACTGCCATGCCTCCTTAAGTCAGTCAAATACCTTTTCTCTATATATTCTTTATTAGCTTATTATTACCATGCATGCATGTATGATGTGTGTGCATGGGCTCATTATTCTCCTTTCACCTTTCCAGAGTTTCCAGATTCAAACTCAGGTGGTCAGGCTGTCACTGTAAGTGCTTCTACCTACTGAACCATCTTATCAGCTCTTATCTTCTTGTCTAATAGGACAGATTGGAGAAGAGCCACCATGAAAGAGGACTTCTCAGTACCTCTGGCAGTACACTTTGGTTGTAAAGTTTGGTTGGTAAATTTCTAAATCTTGAGTTCCTTTGTAACTGTTATGAGAGGACCATAGAGGGTCCCCAATGGCACAGTTCACCATCTTGGAAGCATAACAACACTTCATCTTGGATACTGCTCTTTCCAATGTCACAGCAACCAACAATTTACAGACAGAAACTGCATGATTTACCAATGATACTGAAGCTGACCTCATGAAGACCTCTCTGACATGCTGGTTTTTCCATGTCTATCCAGTCTATGCTGAAATAATCACTGAAGAGAAAGTGCAATTCTTTCTCTATAAAAAAAAGTGACCTAAAATGCTGTTCCCCTTTTTGGCTTGACCCTCCCTCTCCAGTCACTATCAGTGGTCTTTCTGAATATTTATTTTTTTTGCTTTGAAGGGTACCCATTTATCTGACTTAAGTTTAGAAATAAATATATTTATTTATACACACACACACACACACACACACACACTTAAAAAGAAGCCATTGATTTGAAAGAGAGCAAGTAGTGCTGTGGAATAATGCTTTTGTACATTGGTTTAATAAAACAATGATTGGCCAGTAGCAAGGCAGGAAGTATAGGTGGGGTGAACAGACAAGGAGAATTCTGGGAAGAGGAAGTGATGAGTCAGCATTCGCCAGCCAGACACAGAGAAAGCAAGATGACAAGGCAGACTGAGAAAAGGTACCAAGTCACGTGGCTAAATGTATATTAAGAAATGGGTAAATTTAAGTTGTAAGAGCCTTTAATGGCTGAGCTATCCCTCCAGCCCATGGGAGACCTTGATTTGGACGATGTAGGGATGAGGGGTAGCTTGGGAGGGAGGGCTGAGGGTGGGAGGAGGGAGGAGGTGGGATCTGTGGGTGGTATGTAAGGTGAGTAGAAAATTTCTTAATAAAAAAAATGAAAAAAATGATGTAAGAGCTAGCTAGAGAGAAACCGAGCCATTAAGCCATATAGTTTGAAAATAATATAAGCCTCTTCATGTTTGTTTGGGTCTGAGCGGCTGCAGGACCAGGCAGGACACAAGAAAACTTCCAGGTACAAAGTAGGGTAGATCGAGGGCTTGGAAGGTGGGAAGGGAAGAAAGAAACGGTATATTTATATTACAATCTCAAAATTATATTTAAAAAGGCATTAGACATGTTTTCCCTTTGTTATATTTTACTATATTCATATAAATTATATGGCTAGGTGAGGAAGAGGCAAAACAGAAGAGAAGATTATATTCTTGGCTTGAATTCAGCCATTTCCTACTAAGTTCTTAACATGTCTGCCTTGCCTGTTTACATCTACTATAACCATGTATTTGATATGTGACTTTAATTGAAATTAATATGAGGCCATCTAAATGAGTTTTTTAACTTTCAGATGCATTTATCAAGTCTATTCTATTCTTAACAAAGTTCAATCTGGCATTTTATTATATTAATATGTTATCACTAAGCTATAATTTAAAAATATTGTTGTAGAAATATTGATAAAAGGATATAAAATTTCAATTATAGAATAACTTCATGCGAGCTATTTTGTGCTATGGCAGCTTTAATTAACAGCAAGTATTATATAATGAAATATTGATAAGAGAGGAGAATTTCAGTAACCTTATCACACAAAAATGGTAAGTATGTTAGAGAATGTACATGGTAATTAATTTGATTTCACCATTTCACAATGGATACATGTGTCAAAATATCATGCCATAGACTGTGAATGTATCAAATTTTATTTGTCAAGTTGAAAGATAACTATTATTGGCTCATGCAATTAAAATTCATTTTCTATATCATTAAATATTTTCCAGACTGATCAATATCATCTGATGTTTGATAATATGAATGTGCTATAAAACAAAAATTAGTGTGTCTCATACTTGTTAAGCTTCTACATATATTCGATTATAATAGTGTTACAAAGACAATAGCACCAGAGATTTTAGGCTCAAATCTTTCTGTGCATACTCAACTACTTTTTGCAAACATTTTTGCACTGGTGTTACTGGTATTGAATATAGTTACCTTTGAAAATGCCATTAATATATGCTATTGAATAATGCTCCTGAAAATATATATTATTTATATACTTATTAATATCTGTGAAAGTACCCATATTACCACTAAGGAATATATACCATTATACTTCTGAGATGTATTTAATAAATACAAAGGCAAAATATGGAACCACTGTGGTGATATATTGTGTATCCTAATAAACTTGCCTGAGGATCAGAGGACAAAGCCAGCCACTAGATTAGATACAGGGCCAGGCAGTGGTGGCATACACCTTTAATCCCAGCACTTGAGATCTCATGCCTTTGCTTGGGAAGCACACATACCTTTAATCCTAGGAAGTAATATGACATGGTACATAGGCATGAGGAAACAGGAACTCACTCTCTTTAGGCTGAGAATTTTGTAGAGATAGCACCTGGGAGGCAGAGGCAGGTATATCTCTGTGAGTTTGAGGTCATCCTGGGCTAAAGAGTAAGTTCCAGAACAGGCTCATATGGTGATATTTTCTTTTGTACCAAAATGTTAATAAAGTTGCCTGGGGGGTCAGAGCTATTAGCAAGCCATAGCCAGAGTCTGGCGCACAAGTAGTGACGAGGCAGTCAGGTGGTTGGGTTTACGACCAATGAGAAAGGAGCACAGAAGTCTATTTAAAGACAACCCACAGGAAATACCTCCCTTTTTCTCGGAGAGGTTGCTTCAGCGAAAGAGACTAGTCAGCGGCAAGCGGGTAAAGCTCTTAGCTCTGACCTCTTGGGTTTTTCTCCTTACCTTGGCCTTGTGTTTCTTCTTAAATACGTCTACAGGCTCAAAAAAAAAAATCTAGTGACAGGCTATTCTGCTTCTCTGATCTTTCAGCTTTCACTCTGATATCTGGCTCTGAGTTTTTTATTAAAAGATCATCTAAGATTCAAACAACAAACCATTTTATTTTAACTTCAGTTTCATTGATTAACAATACAATAGTATCATTATGCACTACTAATAGACCAATTGCCTTTCTTCTGGTCATTTTTCTATTTAGGGAGAAAAATTTTATTTATTTTATTATTTACATTTTTATTGACTCCATGTTGGTTTTCAAATACTTGTTACATTCAATTGATGATCTAAGAACAAGGCTTTCATATTTCCTGTCAACTGTTAAAAAGCTGATAATAACTATGAAGTACTTGCTTTTATATTTTCTTTTTTCTTGGTTTTTGAGACAGTCTCATGTAGCTACGGCTGGCCTCAAGCTCTCTGTGTAGCCTAGGCTAATCTTGAACTACTGATCCTCCTGCCTCCAACTCTCAACTACAGAGATTACAGGCATGCACTAGCACACCCAACTGCACTTGAAATTCTATGACCTTTCCCTCATAAACCATTTAGATTAGATTCAATGTAGGAAAAAATCACTAGGCCCTACCATTAGATCAATGGTTCTCAATCTTCCTGATGCTGTGGCTCTTTAACAGTTCTTCATGTTATGATGACACCCCAACCATAAAATTGTTTTTGTTGTTACATCGTAACTGTAATTTTGTGACTGTTGTGGAAAATAATGTAAATATCTGTGTTTTCTGAGGGTCTTAGGCAGCCCCTGTAAAAAGGTTATTTGACCCCAAAAGGGGTTCCGACTTTCAGACTGAGAACCGCTGCTCTAGATGAAGTGCTATAGGCAGTTAATGGCTGCTGAGAGGTGGAATCAGTCTTCTTCAGGAGTGAGCCCCTGATAGCTCATCTAATCCAAAGTGGTCATCCTTAAGCACACACACACACACACACACACACACACACACACACACACGTATGTATATATATATATATACACACACATATATATATACACACACACACACATATATATATACACACACACACACATATATATATATATATATAGATATATAGATATATATGAGCAACTCTCAGTAGACTAAGCAGGCTACATATATACATGTGTATGCATAAATATATCTAAGTGTGTGTATGTGTGTCTAGCAATAATCATTAAAGATGGCATGAATCTGAGAGTGGGTAGGGGAGGCATGGAGGAGTTGGAGAGGAAGAGATAGGGGGGTGTGAGTGGAAATGATGTAAATGCAGTACTCACGTAGGAAATTCTCAAAAAATCAACATAACAGAAATGTTTAAGTCTTGACTATT
Source organism: Peromyscus aztecus (assembly GCA_902168405.1). Lineage (NCBI taxonomy): Eukaryota > Metazoa > Chordata > Mammalia > Rodentia > Cricetidae > Peromyscus > Peromyscus aztecus. The sequence continues at coordinate 35,952 of CABHPQ010157786.1, forward strand.
TTATTTTTTATCTCCAATGTGTACTTAAAATCTAGTGTTTATAAAAGTGGACTTTCCATGCAGGTATAAGTAAGGGTGATATATATATATCATATATATATAGTCAAAGTAATGACTCTTGCTTCCATACTTTATGTAACTTTATATTCCAGTATTAGCTCAAATTAAACTTGTTATCTAGAGTTACACAGAGAAATCTTGTCTCAAAAAACAATAAAAACAAACAAAGCAATCTTTGTTATCTAATTTTATATTGTTAAAAAAACTGAATCTTCATGGCAGCAACAGTCAATAATGTAAGATATCCTAATTCTTTTTGATAGTTGACAATTACAAAGTTTGGCTTCTAAACTATTAGCTGAGCCAATTCTCTGTGAACAATAGAATAATTGAGAAATTCTGAATAAAAATCAAATTTTACTAAAGTATAAAAAATGTTACACATTTGCCAAAATTTCAGCCAATTTGTGGTATCATGCATTTTACACAAAAGTTGCAACCTGCCGCTAATGAAAACTCCTGTGATAATTTGAAAACAAATCTCATTTTTGCATACTACAATCTGCTTAGCTCTCCTACCCCAATATTATGGTCATATGTACTCTAGACAGTTTCTTCTTTCACACTCATTAGGATACACAGGGGGACAAAATGCAAGACAACCAGAGGCTAAACAGCAAGCGAAATTGCTCACACAGAGTTTCCCAACATTAGAAGTCTCTAAAATGTAAGAAACTACATAAAGGACCGGAACAGAAGGGCATTGCATAAGAGGTAGAAGGTCAGACTCTTTCCTGATTGGTAGTTACAACCATCAGGGTGTTAAAACCACGTAGCCAGCATGGGAGAAAATGTTCTACACAAGACAAAGAGGCAGACTGGTAACACTGTTAAAATCTACACCTTAATTTAATTGCCTAGTAAATTAGACAAAGTGATAATTCAACTCTGAACTATAAAATTTTAATTTCACCATTAGGAAAAAATTTATATATATTTATGCAAGACAATAATCCGTTCTATAGGCTGTCTTGCTTTGCTTAACTAATATATGTCCCTGTTTATTTAACTATTGGAATTGGTAACCTTGTTCATAGCTATTTTCTCATATCAATAAGCAAAATAATAATAAAAGCATAGAATAATATTTGTACATAGCTGTCTTATGTATGTTGTTTATTACAGGAGTTGATATTTGCAGAATATTCATAAGGAAAGAATAGCCTTTTGAAGAAATACAAACAACAAAAATTATCTACATTTGAGAAAAACAGGTTTTCTTTTCTAGTTTATTTCTCTTGAAATATCCAGCATAAAAACATTCTGTGTGATAATGTGTAAGATTCTAACTATTATTGGATTTATGTAAAGAATGTTGTTTTTATTTTATCAGTTTCTTTTAAAGAAAGAAAATGACACATTATTTAGGAATACAAAATTAGGAGTTGCACCTGGAGAATTGATTCAACACTTTAGAGAACTCAGGTTTCATTCTCAGAGCCCACATGGCAACTCATAAGTGTCTGTAACTCCAGTTCCAGAGGGATCTAACACCTTCTTCTGTTTTCTGAGGCACCAGGCTGCAAGTAGTATGTAGACACAAATACAGACAAAACATCTATATACATATGATAAAAAATTAGATACTTTGTGAGTAAATTTTTAGCAGAATAGTAATTTTTAAGTCAAAATTTATAGTCCTTAGACTTAAATGAAGAGTTTTGCTCTTCCAATTTTTGCTCCTTTATTATATTAATTATATATTCTATTTATTTGATCAGATTTCAATTATTAGATTCAACTTCATTGCAAAGCCCTTAGCTGAATGAATTATATTGTTTTCCATTAACACATGCTATAATATGAAAGAACACTGTATAAATAATATAACATTAAGAAACTGATATAGAATCAGTATTATAACCCATATCCATTTAATGTTATTCAGTTTATTCTAATTTAAGCATAATATCTTAAACATTAGTAAAGTTCAATTGAACCATGACTCTATTTGCTGACGGTTTTTTGTTTTTTGTTAAATAAATGTCCCATAAACATTAGGAACTGTTAATCACTTTAAGGAAGAATAAGGCAAGATTTTCAATTGTTTAACCTCAGGGAAAGGAAAGCAAGATTCAGTTTATTTAATCCTGTTCATGCTAGTGAGGAATCTTTCCTGCAAAGACCCTTAGAGAATAGCAGCTGTTGCACTGTGATTATATACTTACCTGTACCTTTCATTTAACTACCTTGTTATATTAACTTATAGTCCATGAAAAAAAAGAAAGAAAAATCAATCAATCAAACAAACAAACAAAAAACACTGGTGTCATAAATAAATTAAAGACGAAATTATTAGTATTAATAAAATTGTAATGTTTTTATTATAAGATACAAAATGATCAATTTGTAAAAAAAAAGTGTGATAAAGACTGTGTAAGTAATAATCCTGAATTTATGAACCAGGTAATTTAAAATCTTTTTATGAGTGTCTACATTAATACAATTGTATTTATGGTAAAAATTGGAGGTGGGCCAGGGTTATATACTCAAAGGATGCTTCATCCTACCACAGAGACATTTGCTCAACCATGTTCATTGCTGCTCTATTTACAATAGCCAGAAATCAGAAGCAATCTAGATGTAGCAATCTAGACAATAGAATTGATAAAGAAAATGTGGTAGATTTATACAGTGGAGTACTATTCAGCCATTAAAATAAATGACACCATGAAATTTGCCAGCAAATGGCTAGAACTAGGTAAAACCATTCTGAGGGAGGTAACCTAGACTCAGGAAGATGAATATGGTATGTATCCACTTACATGTGGCTGTTATCTGAGAAGGCAGTGAGAACCAAGCTCCAACTACAGAAGGTAGGTATAGAGTAAGAGGGAACAGATAGGTCTTGTTAGGGAAGGAAGAAAGAATGAATGGCTGTGGATAGAAAGGAGGATGCTGGGATTAGAGGATTACGTGAGAGGGGAATAGAGGAGAGGGTTGTGGAATGGAATACATGAAAATCTAACACAGTGGCATCTTCTTAAAATGTATACATATATGAAGGCAACCTAAATGAAATTACTAAATAATGTGGAAGACAGAATCCCAACTGGACATCTCTTGTCACACAATGAAGCTTCCAGTACCAGGATTGGGTTACATCTAACAGAGTTGTTGGCAGAAGGGGCCCCATGGGAGTCCTCAAACAACCTAGCCTGTTGCTAATATCATGGGTTGCTGTGCACAAACAGGCAATAAGGCCCCATTGTTGAAAACATCTACACAACTCATTAAAGATAGAGATATGGAGTTGGTAGCTACACAGAGCTTCATTACTAAATTCTAGCATCTTTGGTAAAGGAAGACACTCTGCATGGTCTAAAAAGAGAAACATAAATATCAAAGCAGCCACAAACACTTTCTCTATTATGAGATATGTTAGGGCAATGACAGCACGAAACTTGTGTGAATAGCCAACCAATAACTGATTTGACTTAAGTCCTACTGCACAAGCTGGAACCCATGCTCGACATTGCTTGGATGACTAAGAACCTGTGACTAGATAGCTCAGGGACCTAGAATAAAACAAAAATAATACTGGTTTGAAAAATTAATATAATGATAAAATAACTCCTAATGGCATTCTGCTATCCTCGTGGATCACTACCTTGTTCAGCTGCCATCAGAGAAGTTTCCTCCTGCAGCAGATGGGAACAAAACTAGAGACCCACAGCCAGGCATCACACAGAGAGTGAAGAGACCTTGAAACACTGAACCATAAGTGGAATGTCTCCGTCAAATCTCCCCTCAGAGTCCAGGGAACCCAGCAGAAGAGGAAACAAAGAGTGAAAGAGGCAGAGGAGATGGAGGATGCCAAGAAAGCAAGGCCTTTTAAATCAGCATAATCAAAATTCTTATGAACTCAGAAAGCCTGAAGCAGCATGCACAGTGCCTTCAACCAGGCCCTCTGCATATATTTGTATTATAGCTTATAGTTTAGTGTTTTTCTGGGGTTCCTGAGTGTGCAAACAAGTGGGTCTCTCTTGGATTCTTTTCCTTCTATTGGTTTATCTTGCTCAACTTTGATGTGATAATTTTTGGTTTATCATTTTTTATTTTTATATATAAAAATGAATGAATGAATGAATGAATGAATTGATGCACACATAACCACTAGGGTAAAGGTTAAAAATTAACTATCATTTATACCCACTGGGAAAGGGAAAATCAGTTTTCTCCAATAGATTGACACTGGGATGTCAACCACTCCAGAACAGGCTTCATGTTCAGTAGTAGTTGGCCAACACATAATTGGACTTCATCTGTGTGTGTGTGTGTGTGTGTGTGTGTGTGTGTGTGTGTGTGT
>CABHPQ010157786.1:40330-52234 GCA_902168405.1 Peromyscus aztecus
TGTGTTTATTTGATTACAGTTTGGTGATTTTTATTTTTGTTTTTATTTTTTTTGTTATGTAGTTTTTGTTATATTAGGTTTTTTATTAAAAACTTAAATTTGAGTGAGTGGGGGAGAAGAGAGGATATGGAACAAACTGGAAGGATTATGATCAAAATATATCTAATTTTTTTCATTTTTCAAGGCACAGATTCTTTGTTTAACAGTCTTGGCTATCCTGGAACTAGCTCTGTAGACCAGGTTGGCCCCAAACTCACAGAGATCTGCCTGCTTCTGCATCCTAAGTGCTGGGATTAAAGGTCTGTGCCACTACCACCTAGCAAATATATTTAAATTTAAAACATTTTTTTTATAAAAATGTATAATAGTAATAAAAATTTAAAAGGAAAATGAATCACACCACAAGGAACAGAAAAGACATTGACAAGATTCTGGTGTTCTTTAGGAATCCTCAAAAAGCAGTGATGAAATTACATACCCACAGATATATTTGCGTGTATTATATCCAATTTATATAACGTGCAAAGTCCAGGATTCCTTGTAGTTGGGCTTTCTTTTTAGTTTCTTCACCTAATAGATACAGGCGAGAACTAAAACCACTCCCATCTGCAAGACAGAAAGCATCACATTTGTCTCCCTCCAGAGTCTACAGAGCTAATCTAAAACTCTAAGCATCATATATCCATTTAGTGCTATTAGAAAGGAGTTTATCTTTTTTCCTAGATAAGAAGAAAGAAAGTAATGTAGAAAAAATTATAATCATACAACATTAATTCTGATGTTAGCAGCTGAATGTCAAATCATTTACATTTCTTTTGCATCTGAATTTTTGTTCAGTTTTAATAATGCCATCTCTTTATTTACATGTAACATATGAACATAATTAAAATACAAACTCTTTAAAAGCTTGATCATGGGGTGACATAAGTGTCAATGGAAAGCATTCATTATTTTCCACAGCACACTATAAAGAGGTGGGGTGGCCATGCTATCCTGTTCTTCCCCCCTAAAGAATTCAGAGAGTAGAGTAATGGATCAATGGTAAATACAAGAGGAATGGTTTTATGGATTGTGAAATTGAGGTCCAACAGTGTCAAGACAGAAGGTCAGAGAACAAATCAATGGATCAGAAAGGACAGGAACTTGGACATTTCTCTTTCTTTCACTATTACTCAATGAAAATGTGTTGAAAAGTGGTGTTAAATGGAGACAGTTGTCTGCTGAGTTAACATTGTGTGGATCAAATGCACACACACACACACACATACATACACACACACACATACATACACACACACACACATACATACACACACACACACATACACACACACACACACACACACACACACACACACACACTTTAAACTTGGAAGTTTCTCCTGGTTATATATTCTCATGTAACTGTTACTTAATAGTTTTCCACTTTGCTCAGTTTCTGCACTATCAATAGAGGAAAAAACAATTTACATGAAGGGAGGGGATATATGAAAGTCATGTATCTGATATATATTATCTATAATATATGAAAAACTAATATTTTTCAAAAATTAGCAAAGAGTTTAATAGAACTTCTTCTAAAGATATATAAATATTCAATAAAACTAGGAAAGGACTTTGGTATCATAAATAAAGAAACACAAATTGACACAACAATGAAATGCTACTTCACATTCATCAGTATGACCACAAATTAGAAATAAAAAATAGAAAGTGTTGGTCAGATATGCAGAATATATATCATCTTAAACTCATTTTATTATGCTAATAACAGATTTTTGAAATGTCCATTTATCTCAGTTTTATATCTAGCCATCTTTTTCCTTTTAATTTTGAGACAGGGATTGACTATATTCAATAGGATTGTATTTAGTGAAATGTGAACTCACTCTGTAGCCAAGATCAGTCTTCAATTTGTGTAATTTAGGTTCTTGAGTAGCTGGTTTTATAGGTATAATCCACCAAGTCCAGATAACTATTGAACACAACACTGCAAAATTAAGGGAAGTCTCTCAAACTCCAAGTCTTCTTGCAGCTGTATTTATTCTTCTGAATAATGTATTACACCTCTTTGCCTAGATGTTTTTGGAGATGACTCAGAGAAAGATAAGATTGTTGTCTATTTACTTTCCAGTTAAGCCTACAGTGATAACAATGACTAGATACCATTAAGTAGCAATCAAAGTTCCATTAAACTTCCCAGCAAACATTTTGAGTACTTCAGGATGTAGTGGCACATGCTTTTAATTCCAGCAGTCGGGAAGCAGAGGCATGCACATCTATTAAGAGCTGGAGGGCAGCCTGGTCTCCATAGTTAGTTCCAAGCCAGTTAAGACTATATAGTGAGACCATGTCTCAAATTTTAATAAAAAAAATCTAAGTCATAGAAAGGAGTGGACAAATGGTTTCTAATATTTATTTTTAAACATTGTAGAGGGAATATGATGAGGAGAAAAAAGGACAAGTTATACTAAACAATCTCAGCTTATTTTGAAGGTTTAAAAACATACTAGAATCAAATGGAATTAAACTGGCCTACATCTACAAATAAAACACTAGATCCAGAGAATAAGAAAAAAATACAGAAGGTTTTTAAGTTAGTTATAACAACTGTTGTCTCTTAAGTTTTTAAGGAAATGATGTTATTTGCAAAGTTTTTATTATAGCATAAGATGTTAGTATCAAGGCATGAAAAATCTTCACTATCTAGCTCCTGAAGAATATTTGAAGGCATTTTACTCTAAGTAGGCTGATTTGGAAGGAGAATTAATCAGGTTTGTGGCCTTGATCTGCATAAGACAGTGGATGAACCAAAAGGGTGTTTAGGATCTTCTGAGTGATGTAAGTGCTTGTTCCCTCGTGGTAATGAGGACTAGTGAAATTCAGTTTCTTAGGAGAGTCTGGTTGCTTTTCTTCATGCTATCTATGTATGACCCTGTAAGAATAGGTGTAGTGGGTAACTGTTCCAGCTTTGACCTGGAAGTACTACCCCTAGTGAGGCTTCTGGTAACTGCCACACCTACCTCTGACTTGCCCTTGGGGTGTGTCCAAGATGGGAGCCCTTAAGACCCGAGATCTGAATGTGCCGACTCTCTCGGTCCTGGTGATCCTGGATGCTGGAAGACAGACTGAGTCAGAGTTATCCAGAGAACCCTGTTGGACTGCACCTCACCTCTCCAGGATCCTGTAACCAACCCCTTTACTGGCTATAAGTTAACCCCCAAAAAACCTCCTTTTTAACTACATGGAGTTGCCTTAATAAATCCCCACAATAGGTAGGTTTTGTGTTGTATGGCATAGGGCAGTGAGCATGATTGTGTGCTCTGTAGTTAAACAAGGACTGAAGTATTCTGTAGCCACTATTATAGACTCAGAGGAGGGAGATCATCAGTGAAGATAGAGCTAGACAACCATGTTTATTATAGTTGGCTAAATTCACTCAGATAAGAAAATTCAACATGACATTTTTTAATGTATGAGGAATCAGAGCAGTACTCTCTGGCAACCTGTCTTTAAAAAAACACAAGTTTATACTAAGAAGTAAATATAGGAATAGGGAAGAAGGGAGGCAGGGAGAAAGAGAGAGAAAGAGAAAGAGAGAGAGAGAGAGACAGAGAGAGAGAGAGAGAGAGAGAGGAAGAAAGAGAGAAAGAATGAATTTAGGAGAAGAAAATAGATTCCCAAAGGTGTTGTGGAAGGATTGCCCATTGTTTGTGGTTCTACAATCAAAACTGGAGAAAACAGAGAGAGCTATGAAAGGATGGAAGCTGGAGCCTGATGCTCTAGGGTGTTTGGGTCAAGTACTGTGCTTTGAAATCCTGCAGAAGTATCAGATGATAACTACCAAGACATAAGCAACCGAAATGAGCAATAATTTCAGAGTAGATTTTACAAAAATTGAAACTTAAAATTAGTGAATTGCATAGTCAGTCAATCACAATGCAACTCAGAGATTTCAGTCCTGCTAGAATGTGCAGAGTAAGAGATACAGGAAGAATACCCAACAGTGTTTAACCACTCATATTAATGAATACTATATGATATATATATATACATACACACACACACACACACACATATATATATAGTTTCTGTATTTAAAATACATGTGATAGCATATTATTTAGAGATACAGAACTAGAGAACTAGTTGTATTGCACATAAAGGGCAATGAAAGTTGTTAACAGTGGGAAGTAAGACTAAAGATAGAAATTGTTGTATTTATATGTGGCGCACATTGCATATACACACATATATTAACATTCTAATATCTGAAAATGTGTACTTTACACAGGCATGGTAGAATATTCTTATAACTCTAGTACTTAGGAGTGGAGCAGGAGGACCAGGAATTCAAGGTCATGTTCAGCTACATAGTGAGTTTAAGACCAGCCTTGGCTCTATGAAACACACATTCTCAAATAACAAAATAGTACAACAACTTGAAAATAAAATAATTTACAAACCTTATTATGCACTTATTTTTTTTTATTTTTTTTTATAATTTATTTTATTTTATTTCACAACATAATTCAACTTTACATATCAGTCATAGGTTCCCCCGTTCTCCCTCCTCCCGCCTCGTCCTCCTCCCCCCCTCCCACCCCCATTTCCATCTCCTCCGAGGCAAAGACTCCCCCAAGGATTGAGATCAACCTGGTGGACTCAGCCCAGGCAGGCCTAGCCCCCTCCTCCCAGGCTGAGCCAAGGGTCTCTACCAAGCCCCAGGTTTCAAACAGCCAACTCATGCACTGAGCACAGGATCCGGCCCAACCGCCTGTATGCCTCCCAGACAGATCAAGCCAATCAACTGTCTCACCCATTCCGAGGGCCTGATCCAGTTGGGGGCCCCTCAGCCATTGGTTCACAGTTCATGTGTTTCCATTAGTCTGGCCACTTGTCTCTGTATTCCATCCATCTCCGGTCCCAACAACTCCCGCTCACACAAACCCTTCTCCTTCTTGCCAACTGGACTCCTGGAGCTCCACCCAGGGCCCGACCGTGGATATCTGCATCCAGCTCCCTCAGTCACTGGATGGGGCCTCTAGCACGACAAGAAGCAGAGTGTAGGAGAGGCCCACAGAAATCCACGGAGATGCCCCCACAGTAGACTGCTGGCAATGGTCGAGGGGTAGCCCGATCAGACCTACCCTGGTGATAGGATGGCCAAACACCCTGATTGTCGTATTATGCACTTATTTAATGCTCATTTTTAGATATCTATTCAGTTCCTATAATAACCCCATTATTGGTCTCTATAGTTCAATAAAATGTATCTTCTCATACAGACTTTCCGATAGACTTTAGAATTCAGAGGGGGAAAGCGATTTGCCTTATGGTTACAGATGCATAACTGATGCAAATAGGAGAGCCTGAATCTTTTTCTACTTTAGTGATTTATTATGTACATTAAGGTTTTGGTTACTAGTTTACAATACCTTTCTTAAAGATTTGTATTTTTGTAAAGGTATATATACAATTTTTTAATTCTGCTGTGAGAATTCTTGAACCTTATATGCCAAAATGCATGTTAAAAATCTTAATCACTTTGTAATTCTTATTTAAATTGTCAAAGGCATGAGGACTCTTGAGTGGATCTAATCAAGTTTAATGAATTCATAAGTAGAGTTTATATCAGTTTTCAAAGCTGACAACTTAATAATTTTTTAAACAATGAATTGTAGGAAAAGTGTGTTTTGTGGCAAGTTACAAAACAAAAGAAAATGAGCTGTCCCCATAGAGCTTTGCAAGTGTACAAGGATGGATGTTTGTTGTCCTGTGCTGTTAGCATCAAGGCTGCTCTGGGCACCTGCCAGGATTGATCTCTACTGTGCTCAGTAGCTCCTGGGACTCAGTTCCAAGGATTCAGAGGAGCTAAGGAAACAAGTGGCCTTAACAATAGGTTAATTCAGATCTTTGGATCACACATACATTTGTGTCACAGTTCTTTTATTCAAGCTTGGTAAAAGTAGACATTGTGGGGCAGAGCTGATAGACACTGCATAAATTCAATGTATGAGCTGAGGAGAACATTTGACTTCCTTACAGATGAACTGAAATAAGGAAAATCATAGAGCAGAGATTTAGTTAATCGTCTTGCCCTGTGTTGTGAGTTTTGTTTCCTTTCACCCAGTAAGAAAACAACATTACCAGCCACAGATGTGAGTGCTATGAAAGGAACGCTATTTAAACAAGAGACTTTCCTGAAATACAAATGATAAATCTAATGGTTGTAGTATTAGCACTAACAACATGGAAAATTTCTTGTATCTTCGTCCAGTCCAAAGAGCATTTTCATTTATTCTGAAAATCTGCCATTTCTCTCCTAATTAGATCAATTCCAAATCAGGTCATTGTTCACTCTAGGTAGAAATAAATTCAAAACCACAAGTAATTCAGTTATTGAAATTATTTAGAGTCCAGGTATTAATATTAATATTCAAATATTGACTTATATTTGAATATCTTTAGTTTTCCAGTTTTTATTGTAACTGAATTTGCGGCTTGCTAGGGACATAACCCCTACAGTGCATGCAGAACTTATGGTAATAATTTCTGTCATTACTGAAAAGGATCAATTTGAGTTATCTTTTCTCAGATTATACATTCCCTCCTTACTTTGCCTCTACTTTGATAGGTGTCCCAACAGGTGCCAGCAGGTGCTAGTGAAGTGATGACATTCAGTTGTTTAGCCATTTCATCACATTTGTGTGCTATGCGTGTATATGAGGAAAAGGCCAGTGATATAAGGTGCTTATTTGTTTTCAATATTTTAGAAAAAAATTATTAAAGTCTTCTGCCAATGAACTCTATCTACTCAGAATTTTGAGGAAAAATTCTGTCAACTTTTTAGAAACTCATTTGTCCAACAGATATGTTTTTCCCTTTTTTATTAACATTTTTCCTTTATTTTGCATACCAACCGCAGTTTCCCCTCCCTCTTCTACTCCGGTTCCTCCCCCCCCCCCCCCCACACTCTCATCTATTCCCCATCCCCATCCACCCCCTCCTCCTCCCTCTCCATTCAGAAAGGTGCAGGCCTCTGATGGACTTGAACACACAAGGAACATCACATTGAGGTAGGACAGAGCTGTTCTCCCTGTATAAAGATTGGACAATATAATCCAGCATAGAGAACAGGTTCCCAAAAGCCAGCTAAGCATCAGAGACAGGTCCTGATCTCACTGCTAGGAGCCTTACAAACAGACCAAGCTATACAACCTTCACACACATGCAGAAGGCCTAGGTCAGTCCCATGCAGGCCCCCCAACTGTTGGCCCAGAGTCCATGTGCTCCCATGAGTTCAGGTCAACTGTCTCTGTGGGTTCCTCCATCATGACCTTGACTCACCCTGGCTTGTAAATCCCTCCTCCCTTTCTTCAGGAGGACTCACAGAGCTTGGCCCAGTGCTTGGCTGTGGATCTCTGCATCTTCTTCCATCAGTTACTGAATAAAGGCTCTGTGATGACAATTAGGTTAGTCACCAATCTGATTACAGTAGATGGCCAGTTCAGGCACCCTCTCCACTACTGTGTCCCGCAGATATGTAAGCACTAAGGTTAGGTTGAATTTGGGTTTAGCTATACATCAGTAAAGAATGTAGTTACAAATACAGAAACAAAAACAAAAAAGGCCCAAACCAAACAATTTAATTGCATCAGAACATTGTGACTGGGAATTAATGATTTTAATTTTGATTTTCATGTAAATACAAAATTATAAAACAGTCTCTAAATTATTAAATAGCATTTACTTCTAATAACAGTGTGACAAATAAATATTAGTCTTTGTTAACTGATCCTAGTATTACATTCTTCAAGGAGTTTGGAGAGTCTTCCTAGAAAATACTGCGAATGTGGTGGCTCACAGAGATGAATGCCAACATCCCTTCCTTTTCTTCTTCTGAGATTATGGTGCTTGTGGCAATTCTTGGAACTTTTTGTTTAATCACTAGATCTGTTGTGTCTGCTTTCTTTCCTCGGTTTGTGTCTTCACGTGATATTCATGTCAGGATTCCAGAAGTAATATACAGAGTCAACTACCTTCCAGTATGACCTGATCTTCACAAGCTCTATCTTCAAGATCACCCTCTGAATCATAGCAATATTGGTATAACATTGTATGAGAATTTATTCAATCCACTGTCATTTTTATGGCTTTAAGATTTGTAATCTTACATTTCATTTGCTAAAGATTACCAAAGGAAGGTTTTAGTTTGGTAAAAGTTACTATTTTTTAATGGTAGTACCATGGAATCAGATAGACTTGTTCAAATAATGGCCACATTTTTGCCATTGGAGAATTAATGATCCACTGTCCTTTATAATGTCTGGCTAACAACTGTCTCAGATAATTTCAAGTGAACTTACATATGCAAATGAAATGACAAGTCTGTACCTTTGACTCCATTATTTTCTGCACTTAAAAGACAGAGAGATTATAACTCTGTAGTGTGCCTTCAGATCATTTATTGAAATACTTCCAACATTGTTCTTTTTAGCTCAGTACTACTTGAGTTATCCAGCATCCTTTTGATTACATAAGAATTTTATGATTATTTTTCTCTACACCTATGATGAATTTCACTAGAATTTTGAAGAGCTTTGACCAGATGTGAGTTTCTGCATTAGTCATCATCTACTATAAAAATAAGCCTCTGAAATGAAGACTGGCAGCTACATTAATCTATGGGTATAAAGAAAAGCATATAAAATATATATTCAGTATTAAAGTATAGGAGCCAGTGTGAAATTTCTCAGCTTCAGAATGGCTATTTTGCCTGTATAGAAGTTCATTGAGATGTATAGACTTTGGGTCTGGTTAATTTCTGTTTGAGATGCTTTTACTTGCAAGTTCTTTTTAAAATAAAATTTGTTTTCAAAGAGACAAGTATTTAAGGGACAATTTAATACTGTGTCCTTCAGCAGAAAAATAGTATTAGATTACCTCTGGTGGCCTATGACTTACCCAATTATGGTTCTTGGCCCAGTTTACAGGATAATGCATGAATTCCTTGTTTCAGAGTCAGACTTACATTTAAAAATAATATAAAATAAAGAGTTGGTTATGCCTATTGTAGCTATAAGTTTTCTCTGGTCCTGCCAGGCCCTGCAGTCCCATGGTCACTTATAAAATAATCATTCAGAGGCTTATATTAATTACCAATTGTATGGACTATGGCATGCTCCTTGATAGTTAGCTCTTATAACTCAACCCATTATATTAATCTATGTTTGGTCACGTGGACATGGCTTACTGGTACTTTCATATCTTGCTTCTCCTGGCAGTGCTGGAGTCTCCCTAGACTCTGCCTTTCTCTTTCTTGTCTCTCTCCTTTAATTTCCAACCTGCCTAAAGTTGCCTTGCCATAGGCCAAAGTTGCTTATTTATTAGGCAATGGGAACAACATATATTCACAGCATACAGAAAGACGTCCCCCAGCATTTCTCTGTTTCTATCTAATCAAAAAGGAAGGTTTTAGCTTTAATGTAGTAAAATGATATATAACAAACAGTTATCAAGCAAGAATTAAAGTTATAATATCTAGTCTATTTGTATTTGGCAAAATTAAAGAAAATATTTTATCATCTATCCTATATTTGTGAGTCTAAAGTTTCATATTTAATTGATCTTTTATCATAACTATAGAAAATTATAATTATAACTAGCTAGTCTTCAACTACATCATAGACCTCAGAGGGATATAATATTACTTAAGTAAATAGGAAGTGCATTGCAAGCAACTTCCATAATTCTAGAAATGACAGAGAGAGCTTGGTCCCTGGACAATCACCTTAAGTTCTTCTGCAACATTGGGGCATCCATCTCCAGTCCATAGGTCTAGAGTTTCTCAGTTGTTTCTCCCTGTGTCCTGCAGAATGTCTGGCAGTCTCCTCTGAGAGCAGGAATCTGAAGGATCATTTCACCTTGTTTTGGCAAAATTTCTGGTCATTTTTCCATGGGTCCTGCATGTCTAGTCAATACAACATTTTGTCAATTAGTCCAAGCAAGAGCAGGTCTTTGCCCAGCAGGCCATTTTGTGCCAAGAAGAAGATAAACTCCATATGGAGTGTCATCAATGCCCATCTTCCTCTCTGAAGTAAATCAGTCCTGCCAGGAGCAGACCTGTCTTGTCAGAAAGACTAAGTTTTAACAAATTTTGAATGCCATATTCTGTAGGTCTTTGAAGTGTTTGAAGATTACTTATTGAAATATATCTATGTATACCTAGAAAACTTAACATGACTATAAGTGTGATTATCATAGATGACATTATTAATCTATATTTCTTTTTGTTTGTTTGTTTGTTTATTTAATGTAGGCACTTGGTGCTATGAACTTGCCTTTTAGAATCACCATCATTATGTCCCATAATTTGGTGCCTTGCGCAGCCTTGGTACAGTGGGAAGGGGCTTGGACCTGCCTAGGCTCAGTGTGCTGGGCTCTGCTGACTCCCCATGGGAGACCTTGATTTGGGTGATGTGGGGATGTGAGGTGGCTTGGGAGGGAGGGCTGGGAGATGGGAGGAGGGAGGAGGTGGGATCTGTGGATGGTATGTAGAGTGAGTAATCTATATTTCTTAATTATACATTACAATTTCAAATGAGCTGTACAAACATAATACCTTAAATAAGAGTAGAAATATAAATATAGTATAACAAAATTAACTTTAAATTTGTATCAATAAACTAAAATCCACAGCAATGTAAAATAGTTTAAACAAGTTTTTGCTCTTTAAAAGTAGATTCACTAATCTACCCTTTCATCCTGTCGTATCTGTATCAGCCTATGACACTCTTAACACTTGCGCCAGTGGGTGTATCTTGGCAAGTGGAGCAGTATTGCAGCTCTCTGCATTCACAGCTAGGTAAGACTGTGAATTTTTCATCTCATAGCATTCATAGCACTTTCTAGTGTCATATAGTGCAGCCAGTAAGAATGAAGCTTCCTGGTTAGTACCAGTTTTATTTCTTCATATCCTAAGGTATATGATGTCTTCAGAAGTAGAGTCCTGTCATCTATTTCTGGAGGGTGGCTAAGAACAATGACAATATCCTACGTATTTTTGAAGATCTATGGGATCCTACTGAGCAACTTGAAGGGAGGCAAGCAAAACTGGCCAGGCCTTTTGTTTTATAGTAGGGAGTCTAGGGAAGGCATTCTACATATAGTGCAATTATATTTAAACCCCTTTTGTATGTTATATATTTCAGCATATGCATTTTATATATTTAATGAAGCTTCTACAATATTAGGTTTACATATGGCTTTTTAAAACATCCTTAGTTTTAGAAATTCCTCCCTGTATCCTCTCCATTGCTCTTCAATTCCCTACCCTACTTAACCCTCCCTGCTCCATTATATTCTTTTTTCACTTCATAAACCTGTGTTCTACTATCAACCCTTCCTTAAAGACTGACTATCCCTCCCTCCTCCCTTTCTAAGTTCTTACTTCTACTGGTACTCCAAAAGAAGGAGATGTATCTAAAATTCAAAGCAAAAGTCCACACATGGGAGGGAAGAGACAATGTTTTTTCTTTTTTTGGTCTAGATTATCTCATTGAGAATGATTATTTCATATCCGTTCATCTACCTGAAAATTTTATTATTTAATCTTTCTTTACAGATAAATAGAATTCCATTGTGTAAATGTACCACATTTTTATTATCTATTCATTAACTGAAAGAAACCTAGGCAACTTATATTATCTGACTATTGTGAATAAAGATAAAAATGGATGAATTACATGAACAAGTACCTCTGTAGTAATATATAGAGTTCTTTGGGGACATGTCCAGGGGTCATGAAGCTAGGTCATGTGGTACACATATTTCTAGCTTTAAAAATTATTTTTCTATATGTGTATATGTCTGGGTGAGTGTACAGATTGTGTGTATGTGTGT
>CABHPQ010157787.1:0-48179 GCA_902168405.1 Peromyscus aztecus
TGAATTCTGCTGTCAAATGTTCCCCACTCTGTGATTATATTTGTTTTGAGTTTTGTTATAAAACGTTCAAGTCATATTTAATAGATGAACATTTAAGTAATTTTGTATTGAGGATTGGAGATAAAAGCTTACTAATAGGTGGAAAATAAAACAGTATTTATTGGATTAAATGTACATGTAATATAAAATTATGTAAAAGAAGACAACATGTTCACAAAAATACAATAGATATTAATGTCTGAGCAGGGCCATGTGGAAATTGTCAGTTAAACATCTATAAAACTTAGTTCTGAGGCTGAAATGTCAAGTTAAACTACACGTATCCCAAAGGCAAAATTCCATATATAGTTGACCCTCAAACAATACAGATATAAACTGTGTGTGTGCATCCACTTATACAGGAGTATACAGAGCTTTTGAAGCTCTGTGTAGATTTGGAAAAATTTATAAATGAACTGTATCGACTAGAAATAGTTTAAAAATTAAAGAAAACATTGGTTTCTGTTATTATTTCTTAAATACCTAAAATACATGTAGAAATTGTCATCTATTTTATCACATTACTATAAAAATATAACCATATTTACTATAAAAAGTTAAATTTTATATAATACAGAAAATACATGGTACCATATGTGGTAGAGAGAAATGAGCACAGACATGAGCATTGATCATAACTATCAACTTAACTACAGTACATATTGTAGTGTGATAATTTGGAGGCACTAACTGTTGCTGATGTTGTGACTCCAGGGTTATGAGGATCTAAAACACTCTTTGATGCTCATCATGTCCCAAGCAATTACTCTCACAAGAAGATTTCTTATCTCAGTAAAAAATTCATATCTCTGGGGCTGAGGATATAGCTCAGTTGGTATAGTTCTTGTCTCACATGCTCTACTGACCCCCATAAACTTGCATAAGAAGATGTGGTACAGCCAGTAATCCTAGTACTTGAGAGGTAAAGGCAGGATGATCAGATGTTCCAGGGTACCCTTGTCTGCATAATGAGTTTGAGGCCAGTCTGGGCTGTATGGGACTCTATTTCAACCTTAAAAAATGAATTATTGAGGCCGGGCATTGGTGGCACACGCCTTTAATCCCAGCACTCGGGAGGCAGAGCCAGGTGGATCTCTGTGAGTTCGAGGCCAACCTGGGCTACCAAGTGAGCTCCAGGAGAGGCGCAAAGCTACACAGAGAAACCCTGTCTCGAAAAACCAAAAAAAAAAAAAATGAATTATTGAAAGAAAATGAATTCTTGAAATTATCTCTTATTTTTCTCCCTGTGTATAACACATGTAATATAAAGCATATGTGTTTACCAGTCAGGATTTCAGTCACAAACAGGTTACCAGTAGTTAAATTTTGGGGGGGTTATCAAAAGATGCTCACACACTTTTTACTACCGGGGTGTCAGCACTGCTTGCCCCCATACTGCTTAAAGGGTAACTGTTATTTTAAGATTTATTTTTATTATATGAATGTGTATGAGAGTATGTATGCACCTGTGAATGCAGATGCCCACAGAGTACAGAAGAGGTCGTTGGAATCCCTGGAGCTGGAGTTACAGGTGATTGTAAGAAGCTCAATATAGATGTTGGAAATCAACTTGGGTTCTCTGAAATAGCAGAATACATTCTTAGCTGCTGAGTCACCTCTCCATCTATGGACAACTATATTTCTAAATACAATCATAAGATATTTGTCACTAAGCATCAAAATAGGACTAGTTTAGATATGTGATCCATTGTTACAATTATCTCATGTCAGTCTTGCAAAAAAAATTAAAGCTTCTCTTCAAAAGTAAGAGAAATACTTTTCTGAAATGATTATCAAAATACAATAGTAAGATTGCTTTTTTTGAGCTTTGAGACAACCCAATGACAATTTGACATGACAAATTTAAATACATTGTCTCTTTAATATTGACATTCACATCAATACAAATAAAGCAATAAAAAGGGATGATTAGAATAATAATTAAAATCCTTTTACTGCATAATTAAAATCCTATTATTGACTCTCAAAATACTTACTGATTGAATGACCTGCCCCCTTTTTATTAATGATCAGTGTCTGTTGGTGATCCTGTTGCATTTGAATTCCCCAAAATGTGTTTGAATCCAGTACACTTTACTTTTGTAACACAGTCAAAATCTTCCAACAATATTACATGCCAAGTGATTATTCAAACAAACCATCAAGTCAGCTCTTACTGGATGCAAAGTAAATCTGAAAAGTGAACAGTTTTTAGAGAAGTATTTCCCAGATAAAATTTGAAATCATTGATGAAAAAGTAGTAATGCACAAGCACACTTCTTACTCTTCTTGTTTTCTTGAAACTCTCTGTGTAGAATGCTGAGAATACTTGATCACAATGATCTGAGTATTGAAGTAATCTCCCTTCATGCTGAGCTTACATTTTAAACATAAGAACCTCGTGATGAACCGGTGTGGATGGTTCTTGCAACAGAAGCTACAGTGCTGGAGAGGTGAGTAATTTTCTTTCAATCTGGTGGCCTTTCTGAGGAGCTAGAAGTTTGGTGGCAATTGGTGTCATTTGCTGGCAGTTGCCAACCAACTGTGCATTGTCTTGTGGAGAGTAACAGTTCAGGGGAGTGGGAGGAGTGCTTTATACATAGAGCAAAGCCTTATAGCCCCAGATGATCAAAGCCTTGGGCAAACAGGTGAGAACTGTTCACTTAGAGGGTCATCCATGGAGAGTCATCAAGGGCAGTTACAAAGCTTGCTAATTCTATTTGAGATTCCACACCAACCCAGAAAAAAAATATAGAAAGCAAGAAGGGGCCTGTTAAGAGAAAGTGTCACATTTGGCTTCTTTCTGAAGCAGTTTTCAGCTCTGTGGCCACATTGCCTGATGAGACAGGCCCAACACTTTGGTCTTCAAGAGAGGATACATTCCTAAGCAGAATGGAGATGATAATTCCAAGAGGAAATCTGGAGATCATGTGTCTGATTGCTTAGATGAGATGCCGAACTATGACAGGGGGACTTCCCGAAAGAATGTGGCGTAGAATAAGATGAGAGAGAGAAATCCAATTCTGTAGCAATTCTGTACACAGTAAAGGCACAGAAGAAAGCAGCTTCATCTGAGACTGATCAACACACAAGGAATATCTACGAGGAAGAAATCTGATATCACTCTTATAGAAACTACAAAAATAAAGGCTTACAGAACATTTGTTGAATGAATGAATGAATGAATGAATGAATGATTGAGAAACACAGCCCTACATTATAAGAAGCCTGGTATTCATCTAGAAAGACTGACATGCTGGGGGTGATTGTCACTGACGATGAATGAATGCTGGCTATGCTGTGCTTCTGAGGCACATGCCCATGATATGCTAGCTCACTGGCATTGTCCACTCTTGATTCATCTGGAAAACAGTACCTCCAGTAGAAGCCAGGAAGAAAATCAAAGGAATAGCTGAAGTTTCTAGTAATGCATAAAATAAATAACAAATTCAAAAGGGAATTGTAAAATTATGCAGATATGTGCATTCTCAGAACCTCATGTATCAGTGGACAGTTCATGGAAAACTAAAGTGAATTTATTATTCATAACACAGGGTAAGTAGTGCTGATTAACAACTATTTAGAATGAAACATTAAAATTTATAAAGATGTAGGTATTATAGAATAGGAACAGAAGGGATTAGATTGTATCTAAGACTTATTTTAGTCCTAAAATATATAAAATAAGGTTTTCTAACACATAGTAGGAAATTAATAAATATTTGCTAAATAAGCAAATAAAGAAAAAAACAATCAAGATTTCAAAAAAATGTATAAAACACAGTTAGAGAAAAGCAGACTTAGATGAATAAAAGTTCAAAATATTATGAGAAAGATTTTAAGTGCAAAAAATTTGACAAAAGTGAAATGAAACTAAATATTAAAGATAAAATGGAACCATTAAATATTTAACATTAAAATATATAGCATAATTCAATGGAAAATGAAGTGCATTTTAAAGTATAGGGTAATTGTAAATTAAGAATTAAACTAAGGACAGAAAAAAACATAGCTAGTCACAGACAAGTCATGCGGGTCCACGGGGAATTTCTAGGGACAGTCGAACTTCCTGGACTAACAGTTTCCAGCTGAGGCAGCTGGCATCCATTCTTCCATGGCAAGGAACAAAGGGGGAGAGATCCATATGCTGTCCTTATGTTCGTCACCTTATGCCGGAACATGAAATGTCATATCTCATCTGCCATATCGCCTTTGCTTTCTCCATTATTAGGAACCATTGTAGGAAGCTGGGGGTATCCTTGATTTCTACCTGTGCACTGCAAAACAGGTTGAGCCGTCACCACCATTCTATCATCTGCCACAGCTATACCAGCATGTTTCCTTCAGAAAACTCTGGGCTCTCAGATCCCTAAAATGTTAATATACCCTGCCCCAAGGTTCATGAGCAGGGAAGGAGAAGAATGAAGAAAATTCCTGATGAAAAGGAACACTGGGAACTATATGTACTTTATGTGCACAGGAAAGACATGGGCACATCTCCATATTGTACTAAGAGTACAGCCTAAACTTGTAGAACATCTCACACTAAATCAGAGATTCCAACTGAGGATACTAACAAAAACTAGTGTATCACTCAGATTTTTCTGTTTTCAGGCCCTTCCCAAGGGAGAGACAGAAAGTAATAAGGAATCATAATGATGTGACAAAAGAGAGTGTGATTTTTTTCCCCTAGATACTGAACTAAAATTCACTTTAGAGAGCTGAGGAGATGGCTTAGTGGGTAGCGTACTTGCTGTACAAGTATGAGAATCTGAGTTAGGATCCCTGAGTATCCACTTATAGCCATCTGGTACAGTAATGTGCATCTGTAATCCAGCACTCCTACAGCATGGAGTGTTGGAATCAGAGACAGGGTAATCCATGGAAGATCATGGGTCAACTATCTGTTGTATGCAGCAGCAAAGAGTTCTTGTCCCAAAGAAGATGGATAGCAAAGACCAACAGCCACGACTCTCTTATCTCTATGTATCTACCATAGCACATGTATACCTACACACACACACTGTGTGTGTGTGTGTGTGTGTGTGTGTGTATGAGAGAGAGAGAGAGAGACAGACAGACAGACATAGAGAAAGACAAAGACAGAGAGATAGACAGAGAAAGAATAGATTTTTTAATGTAAAGGAAATTATATATTTCCTTTTATATAATGAAAATTTAAGTGTTAGAACTAAGCAATGGCTCATCAATGTTATAAAGCTGTTTATAACAAGAATCAAAGTAGTAATATTTTACTCTTGTAAAATGTCACAAATTCAAGTCATAACTGGACTCCTCAATGATTTAAGTACTTTGTCTTTTTAATAGGGGTTTAATCATTTTTAAGATACTTTAAGATAGAATTTCTCCAGATAAGCATCCATCATTCACTGCCTCACACAGTGGGGTAGCTGGCTGCATTGTCAATGTCACAGTGGTTGTTCTTGTCCTTGACCATTGGGATATAGCACCTGGACACCATTCAGGACCCGAGCTGTTCTTGACAAGCAGGTATTTATTTGAATTTGTTCCTTCAAAATCATAGTCACCCACCACTTAACTCATTCATTATGATCTATGTCTTGAGCTATAGTCCAGAAGATTAAAAAAAATAACCCCCAAAACAAAACACCTGAATCATATAAACAGAGGGATCAGGACGAAAGAGACAGTTAGCAGTTAAGAGCATTTGGTACTCTTACAGAGGACTTGTGCATGGTTCCCAGGACCCACATGGCCACTCATCACTGCCTATTACTCTAGTTCCAGGGGATCTTATGCTCTCTCTGGTGTACCAGACACATATGTGGGTACACATACATACAGATAGGCAAACACTCATGTACATAAACAATCTTTAGAAAGAAAGGAATGGAAGGATGCATGGCCCACATCCACAGCATCACCCTGGAAGTCATAGAAGTTCATCCTTGCAGCTCTCACTGGCTTGAAGCTGGGAACAGTCTTCAGGTTTTGCTCATTCACTGAAGTGAGTTTGCCAGTCATTTGGTGTATCTGTCCTTCTAAGGTCAGTCACACTAAAAGCCCAACCATCAGTGGCCCTGACTTTACATAGGATTCTAACATAGCCTTTCTCTGATCTACAGACTTGAGTTCTGAAGGCAGAAAAAGATGAAACATTTTGCACTTCCTGTGTTTCTCGTGTTGGAAACTATCCATCACCTGCTGGGGGTGTCTTTCTGTATGCTGTGAATGTGTTGCTCTGACTGATTTATAAATGAAATGCTGATTGGCCAGTAGCCAGGCAGGAAGTATAGTATAGGTGGGCTAAGGAGAGAGGAGAATTCTGGGAGTGGAAGGCTGAGTCAGGAGATGCTGCCAGCTGCCGCCATGAGAAACAAGATGTAGAGATACCGGTAAGCCATGTGGCAAGGTATAGATTAACAGAAATGGGTTAATTTAAGATAGAAGAACTAGATAGCAAGAAGCCTGAGCCATTAGGCCAAACAGTTTAAATAATATAAGCGTCTGTGTGTTTATTTGGGTCTGAGTGGCTGCCAGCCCAGGCAGGACTGGAGATAGCTCCAGCTACAATCACCTGGTTGAACTCTTCCTTGGTCATGTCACCAAAGGGTTAACTACCACCGTGAAACTGTGCTTACCCTGACTGTGTTGCCCATTGTTCCATTTAATAACTCTGTAGTTTTTCAAACTGGTCTCCTTCATCCTTCCTCATGGAAGTCATGTAGCCCTCTATGTCTTGACTTCCACTGGTGCCACTGTGGTTCAAAATCTTTTTATTCAATTTTGGAGTATTTAAGTCTATGTCAAAGCCAACAGCAACAAGGGAGAGTGAAAGATGGTTCATAAACCTGGGAAACTACATGCCAAAGACTCAGCTCCCAAGAGATCACTAATGTCCCAGAATTTTTCGTTTAGATTTCTTTCTTTTTTTTCCCCATGTGTATGAGTGTTTTGCTTGCCTGTATGTCTGTTACGACATGCAAGCCTTGTGCCTTTAGAGATCAGAAGAGGGCATCAGATCCCTTGGAACTGGAGTTATGGATTGTGAGCTGTCACGTGAGGACTGGGAACTGAACATACAATCAGTCTTAACCACTGAGTCATCTTTCCCACCCTGATTTTGAGCAAGTTTATTTTAAAGTTGGGTGAGAAAGATTGATTGTGGTCATATAGTAGAACAGAAGAGTAAGAGAAAAGTATATAGATATCTGATTGCAGAAACTTTAAAAAAAAAAAGGAAAACTTTACACTGTGAGTTTCTAAAATGAAGAGTAACTCAAGTTTTGACTCTTTACAATGCAAACCTGTTTGCAGAAGAAGAAATTAGGGGCACCTAAGGAGAATAGAAACTTAAAATAAATTCATGAAGAAAAAGACAGAACAAGACAGAGTTTAAAAACAGAATATTCAGTCACAGACACTGGCCAATGATGGCTAGGCTCCTCCTAAATGTGACAGTAAAATTAAATCATGAGAAAGAACATGGACCCATATGCATTTGTAGGAAGAAACCACTCTAACTGGTGATCTGTAGACAGAATTGCTGATTGGAGTTCTTTCCAGGAAACCATGTCTGGAATGAGATTATAAGTAACAGTAGCAATCTACTAAACTCTTCACACTCCAGAGAAAAGAATGTGTTAGCAGAAGGTGATGATTGGTAAGCACAGAGCCCAAAATTTAAAGATATGCACATAAAAGATATTCAACGTATCCCAACCATGATCTTATTAGATTTATCTGCTTTGTCCAAGCATTCTACTTCCTTCATGAAGATGTTGTTCCTGCCCACATTCTTTAATGTTTATGTCCACCAATATCACCAAGCAATATTTTTCCTGAAGTCTCAAATTTTATGATTTACTGTGTGTAGAAATTTTATTACCTAGGTCTTGAGAGGTGGCTAAGTCATTAGGAACAATTGTTACTCTTGTAGAGAACCAAAGCATGACAAGCAATTCCATTGTCAGGGAAGCTGACACACTCTTATATCTTCTGCTGGCACCTGTTCATACTTATGCACACCAGCATGCATATGCACACAAGCGCGTGCGCGCACGCACACCCCCCCACTCCCCCACCCCACCCCTCACACGGATAAGATAAAAATCCAGGAAAAGAGGTTTCATTACACTAAACTGACCAGGCTACTAGTCCTTAATCTGTTGTCAACCCTGTGCATTGGAAACTTTTTCAACTAAGCTAAGTAAGGTTTTGATGAGAAAATGAATATGTGAAAGCATGTTAAAAACTGCAATGCATCATCCAGCCATCAAGATTGCCACTTCAAATCTCTGCAGTTCTCTGAATCATGTAGTTATTGCCTTAAGGAATTTTTAAATATAAATTTCTAATGTCCAATGAAGTAGCAGAGACATTCTTTCTTGTGAGTGAGCAAGCCCCACAACACAAAAGAAAGTTTGCAAATCTTTAGGTTTGCAAAAAAGTTAACCTGGGGTGGCTGTACAGCTGCTATGACAAAGTGCTTCTGTGACCACTACTAAAGGGACATACCTACAACAAAGATTGATCTTCTCCAAAACTCCATCTTCCCTGAAAGCTGGTAAATGTGCTGAAATAAATGGCTGTCTTGGATGGAAGGAGCCCAGATTCCCAACTCACTGTTTCGTTGACTTTCTTCTCTTCTTTGCAGCAGCTGAACAGAGTAGCTCTGATGAAGCCATTCCACATCGTGAGAAACTTCACGTTGCAAGAGTGTGACATTCTGACCCTCCCACACACTTTGATCCTTGTTCATTGGTCCCTTTGATCTCTGAACAGTATATACAAGGTTCACTAATCAGCATTTTCCTTCATTTTTTGGTTCTTGGTCTGGTGAGTGCTTACATTTAAATCATTGACTGGAGTAGGTGAGTATGTATGGTGTACTTCCTCTTCCATTGGTGCTTGTGTTTTTCAAAGACAGAGAGAATGAAAGGGCCTTTTAATTTTCAATTATGTTTTTATTAAGAGCAGAGTTAAGCAACAAAGTGCAAAGTATGATGGTATTTCTTTCTCTTCAAAGCATTTAGCTCACTTTCTAGGGAGAATAATATGATGGAATGGAAGTATTATGCTTGTTTTCACTCTCCCCAAAATCATACAAAGTGGACACAAAACTCTTTCATCTCATATGCCAAGAGAGATGTTCCTGTGAGAGGCTTAGTGCCACTTCATCCAAGTACTAAGGGTCCCCTGCTCTCAGAGACTCTATATTTGGGCAGATAATTAGCCTGCCACTGTCAAAAGAACCAAGTAGACAAAGAAAATTAAATGACAAATGATATATGAAGAATACCACTAATCAACAATTATCCAGCTTTGAACCTTGTGACCTGCAATAAAAAGTGACCTGGTAATACATATTCACTGGTGAGCTAGTGGCACAAATGGTATGGGAGCAACCAACCACTTTTTGCTTGGACTTAGGGCCCACTCTTCCAGACTGAACCCATGCTTGACACTGTTAACTAGGAAACAAGCCCTTGGCTTCTAAGTCATAGGCCCTAGGGGAAAACCAACTACTATTACTGTGCTAAATGGACATAATGAACTTCCCTCTAAGTTCTTATGTTTATAATCATAGATTAGTGCTTTCCTCAATCCTATCAGAGAAGCTTCTTTTTACAGCAGATGGTGATTAATATGGAAACACAAAAACAGCCAACATATAGAGAATAAGAGACTAGTCTGCTCAGCTCTAAATGGAACATTTGTTATACATCTTGCCCACAAGACTTGGATTTTCATGGAAGATGATGTGGAAAGATTGTACTAGTGAGAAGGAGAAGTGAGCACAATATTTGCAGGCATGATAACACAGTTGCACACATGAACTCACAGTGGCTGGAATTGAATGCAGAAGATCAAGCTGGCCAAAATTCTAGTGTGGATGTAGAAGTGGCTCATGAAATCTTATCCCTGGGTGAGAAGCTATTGGCAATTGATGACTGCTGGGGAAGGTAGAGTCAGTTTTCTTCAGGGATGTGGGCCCTGAGAGGCTATACATGCTTCAGTAGATGGTCCCATAACCATTCACACAGGGAGCAATGAACAGACTCAGTGAGGTTTTTGTTTGTTTGTTTTTAAGGCAGGACATACTAATTTGGAAGCAGATGTGATGGTGGAGGTCAGCAGGAACTGGAGGGGAGGGAATGAGAGTGGACTTAATAAAAACACATCAAATTTAAAATGTATGAAAGCATGCTAGAAGTATGCAAAGTGGGGTTTCAGACAGGGAGAGAACCAGTGACAATTGAATAATTAGCAGGGGTTTCTTCACTAGGCTTTATTGGGTCAAAAGTATTCCAGAAAGTATGAGCTGTATGCCACGTACTGGAGATGGAAGTGTGGAACAGCAAGTCCTGGGCTGGTTACCCAAAGTAACTAAGGAGTTAGGAAAAGTTGGTATACTCCTCAAAAGTAAATAACCAACAGAATTAGGCATGTCTAGTTTGGGTTCTGAATTTCATTTTATTTTATTATAAGCTACTTTTAGTAAAATAAGCAATTTATTTCAAGCATTGGTAGTTGCAATATTATTACATTTGATAATGGACCTATTATTATTTGGCTGTCAAAATGTGTTAAATAAAATAGCTTGTGTCCTTTCTTTAGTCTGCCCTCATTTCCTTCTCTGCGTGAATTTGAAATTTCAATAATAGAAATCCAGACAAACGTCAGAGGAAGGCTGCCAATATGTGCCATTTTTTTGTACCATGCCTACCCTTTACAAATATGCAAAGAATTAACTTAGAGCCGAGTACGGTGGTGCATACATATGATCCTTGCACATAAGAAGGTAAGACAGGAGAACTGAGCACTTGAGGGAAGTTGAAGCTACAACATGAGAAAGACATACAAACAAAACCAAAATTCAATCACTGTTACCTACTTATCCTCCAATTATTTTTAGATTTATTTATTCTTATTTTGTGTGTATGTATGAGCGTCTGCATAGATGAATGTGCTCTATGTGACTTTCTGGTGCCCATGGAAGCCAGAAGAGGGTGTCAGATCTCCTGGAACTTGAGTTACAGACTTTTGTGAACTGTCATGTGGGTGCTGGAACTGTCTGGGTCTTCTGCAAAAGCAACATATACTCATGGTCACTGAGCCATCTCTTCATCCCCTTATCCTCCAATTTTTTGATGAGAGAGAAAAATGAAAGCAGATTTCAGCAGTACTGGATTCTTCTATGGGATTCACTGTCTCCTATACAACCTCAGATCCACTGATAGCAGACGAGACTTCCATGATGACAGGAGAGTCAATGGGACTGTCCCCCTGTTTCTAAGGTGGTCTGAGTATTTACACCTTTACTAAGGGAAAAAGAAAGATAAATCCCATATTTCTCTGTGAAGAATTGAAGCAAAATCACCTCTATGCTTTGATAGAATCATGGCCTCATACAGTTGGATCTGGGGTAGAAACAAACCTGAACTTCTCCTGTCAATTATATAAATGTTCAGATGAGCAGACCAAGACCAGTATGATTTCATGGTTTTCTTGAACTTCCTGACTAATGGTTCCCATTCTGTTCTTCCCACTAGACTAAGATTTCCTCTTTTAAAAAAGAGTTGTAGCTCTGAGGCTGCAGTCTACTTTAGATTCCATGATGTCCTCTTGTATGAATCTCGGAGAGAAGAAATCAAAGCCTAGGAGACAGACCACTGTATTCTAATTTCAATTTACGAAGGAAGGACCACACTAAGCGGGCCCTGCTGTGGTTCCAATGGTAAGTGCTAAATGGCAGAGCAAGTTAAAGCCCTGGTTGTTTGCCGCTGGAGGTAAAAATACATCTGTAGGTCTCAGCCAAGTTCCTGTGGATCTCTGTCCACATCCCAAAAATACCACACAGAGTTGGCAAGAATGAGCGAGACGGCCAAATGAGGCCCAGATCTTGAACTGCTAGAGTGTTTCGAGTAAAGAACAACACACAATGGAAAGCTGCCATGCTCAAGTATGTCATGTTATCATACTAAAGTTCTGGAATCATCCCCTTTTCTGCTTCTTGCAGCTCAAACTCTGTCAAATTAAAAAAATGCATTTTATCTTTAG
Organism: Peromyscus aztecus; assembly: GCA_902168405.1. NCBI lineage: Eukaryota > Metazoa > Chordata > Mammalia > Rodentia > Cricetidae > Peromyscus > Peromyscus aztecus. Next base: position 12,085 of record CABHPQ010157787.1, read on the forward strand.
TAATCTGAATATAGGATAATAACCCAAAACCAAACATTTGTCTATGTGTTGCTTTTTCTTCTCCCCCAAATTTTTTCCAAGGTGATGATATATGAAGAAAATAAACTTAACTAAAAATTATATATTATAGGCTGCACAGCTAGAATTTCAACATTTCTCCCAAAGAGTATTTTATTTAGTTTTTTCCCTTGTAGTTTATAGTTGTGATGGGGCCATTTTCCTTTCTGAAGCAAGCTTCAGTGAGAAGCTTGCCTTTTTTGCTGGTTGGGTTCTTTTGGAGAGACTGGCATATTTTTGGAAGCAGTGAATATAATTTTAGCATATTGGTTGAAACAGAGTAAGTGTTGCTGTCAAGACATATGATTTTAAGAAATTTAAATAGGTGCTGGGGATGCAGTTCTGTGATGGAGTACCTGCCTGCTATTTGGGAGGCCTGGGTTTACTCCTGAAATCCCAGGAAGACTGAGACCAGAGGAGTCAGGCAAGTCTGGGCAATTTGGTGAACCCCTGTATTAAATTTTTTAAATATGAAAAAAAGTTCTAGAAATACAGCTGAGGGAGACTGCTTATGTACTATGCACTAAACCCTAAGCTCCTCCAGTACCACAAATACACATAAAAACTGATATATCTATATGAATTGTACAGCTTTTAGGAAAAGTATTTTTATGTTGAAATACTATATAACAATATACTTATATTTGTGCATGTTTCATAGATTATATAATACATGTTTATAGATTATAAGTATATATTTTATATATTACATATTAATACAAAACATATTTGTATTAATCACACATTACACAGAATATTTCAATATGTTTGCATATAATATGTTTATGCATTATCTGTATGTTTGTTTTAAATAATTTAATACACACTATGATAGTTTTACTGACTAGCATATAATTTATATAAAATATTAGTAAATATACAATACAAATGAAGCAAACAATTATTGTGAGGATTAAATGAACATTTTCATTTTCTGAAATATGCTTAATGGTTCTATTTTCTTACTAAAGTATTTGAAAGTTAAATGCTTGATTCTGAGCAATTTTGCCTAGTATGCACTTGTCTAGACTAGAATTTGGGGGTGGTAAGAAATCATCTGATGATTTTGATGAAGGAGAGAATGAAGTGAGTTAACGAGAAATTCTGTTCCGGTATAATTAAGTGTGGCCTTTAAAGGGAAGAAAGGGTTTCTGAAGCAGGAAAGATCAATACGTGAGGGGTGAAGTATGGGCGGTGCCACTCTGGCCAATGTGGGGACTTGTAGACTTCTAGAGGAAGTCGCTCACTTCTACTCTTCCCCTCAACCTGCTGCTTCTAGGGAGAACACTACTAATTGTAGAGTGGAAAGGCAGGCGTGCATAATGAAATGTTGAGATTGGAAAGAAATTTCTCCACTCACATAAGTTCTTGTGCAAATGTTTCTGATGAGAGCAAATAAATCAGGCTGAGACTGAAAATATCTAGTCTGAAAAGCAGATTTCAAATATTATATGTTAATTCTAGAGATATAAATACCCACTAAAATGACTCTGAAGTAAACTATAAGGTGATTTCTCCATTAGAAAAGCAGCAACTCTAAGGTAATTACATTTGGGAGCTGGGAGGAAATTATACAACTGTAGTTAATTATCTATATTTTCCTGTTTATAAAATGGAGATAGTGTAGATTTAGCTCAGAAAGCCTTTGGGAATTATAAATTATTTGTGAAATAATTATAAACTATTATACAAATATGAAGTGCAAGACAAATGCTTAATAATATTCTGTTGTTCCACATGCCAACCTACCCACTGAGTACTCGCTAAGAAACCCCTGTTAAGCTAGGACTAGTTATTTGAAATTGTTTTCTCCGTAAATAAAGCAAGACAGTATGTAGAGGAAAGCAGTAAGCACCCTTGAGGGATATTCTTATAATTCAGGAAACACAAAATTCATGGATTCTTCTGCCACCTTCCCTCCAACACCCGATTTCTCCAAACAAGACTGAAATTAAATTTGAAAGCTGTGCTGTCAAAGAGGAAACAGGACTGGAGGCCAGGGGGCACATTCTCCTTGACTTCTCTCTCTCTCTCTCTCTCTCTCTCTCTCTCTCTCTCGTAATTTTTTATTGATTTATTTATTCTTTGACAACTTCCCCACATGTTCATAATGAATACTGGTCACTTTCACACCCACCTTCAGCCATCTCCTTCTTCCCCTGTTTCAGCACATTCTACTCTTCCAATCTCTCCCTCGTGTCCTTGGCTGTGTTTTTTTGTTTTGTTTTGTTTTGTTTTGTTTTGTTTTGTTTTGTTTTGTAACCCACTGACTTTAACCAGGACTATATAACCATGGGTTTGGAGCTATCCTTTCTAGTGTGGTGGGCTCATCAGTAGTTACATAGCTAAAGACAATAGCTCCTCTTCTCCCAGAGTCTGTGACTAGCCAATGGTTCAGCAGTAAGGGGTACACCCCATGAGATAGAGAAGAGAGTGCTTAATGGGGTAGAATGAAGTCACTTTATTGAGCTATCCCAACGAAAGGGCCTGAATGTTAATATAAACCAGTGTGTAACTTCTCTATTTGTAGAAAAGAAATAAGGACTTACGTTAGGCACCTTTATACTATAATTGTAACTCATAATTCCACAGAATATTGATATTTTGCAGCATCATCTAACTCCTTCAAGATATTCACCAATGAATACATTCATATTTTTGGTATAGGGCAGTGACTTTTAAACTTTATTTTCTGCTTTTTTTGTGTGTATAAGTTTACATACATGAATTTACCTCTGTGCCAATATAATATGGGCTATCTAATCATGGAACTTGGAATACTGGAAGTGTAAACAGAAATTCTACTGTGTTACTCCCCCTATCCAAACATGCAGTTGGACTCACCAGCATGAAGAGTGAGTGGGTGAGGTAAGCACTGAAGAGTGATGGTTAATCACTTTTCTTATAATATTGTCACATGTCAATTTACAGGGCATCCCAAGTGGAGAGCTCAGTTATATTGGAAAATGGACTGTTCTAGCTCAAGTGTTCAGGAATAGCCTAGCCTTTGAAAGGTACAGCTAGTCCCTCAGATGAAATTAACAACCTAGTTCTAAGCACCAAGTTATGGTCGACAGCAAATTTAATTTCCTACTTTGAGAGGCCCACAAAACCCAGGTCTTCCACTTTTGAGCCATTTGTCCTCTGGGCTCCCTAAGGATGCTCTCAAAGCATTCTGCCGATAATGAGGGCTCTGGACCCTACAGCTTGGTCTCTTTTACTTGGAAGGAATTGAAGGGAAAGAGCCTGTGGGTGCCTCTCCAGTGCAGAACAAATTGCAAGATGCATTCACTATCGCTCTAAAGCACCGGAAGGAGACCAGAGTGAACAGTTTCTATTCTGTGAGGTTTTTTAGTTTTTGAACAGTAGCATGGTTAATGTGTTCTATGGAGTCAGGTGGGCCAGGATTGAATTCTTTCTCTGTTGTTTAACAATCAGTGTGGTCTTAAACATTTATTTTATTTAAATTCCTGAAGCTTCGCTTTCTTTTTTCTATAAAATAAGAATTGTTAGTATTGCAAAACCAACCCCAAGGTCATTGTAAGTCCTGTATGTGATGACAGTAATGTCCTTTCTCTAGTTTCCAACATCAGAGCTCATCTCAACAGCTATTTGATATTAGCATTGTCATGAGACCACAACCTTTATCAAAAACTTTTTGACCACTTGTATTTCTAAACTCAGTAGTCTTCAGATATGGGAAGTGAAAAACAGACCATTAATTCTGATTTCTGTCTAAATCAGAAAACATCCACAATAAGATCTATGGTAGACTAGACTTCATTATAAAACCAAAGACAAGATTTGTGAATTTTGGAAATATCGATATTTTAGACTTAAAATGCTGTATATTTTAAATTTTACTCAAAATGAAACCCTGTTAACAATTTAATCACAAATACTTATCACCTTCTCTCTTGAGATTGCTCCCAGCACTGTTCAGTGCATCTCTACACAGTGACACCTTTCTCACCAGGTAAGATTCATTGGACTCACTTCTTATCAACACAGAGTTTAAGGTCTGCCTTAAGAGCTCTGTATTTCAGTATTTGTGAAAGAGGAACCTAAATATTTAATTTTTAAAAGACCTATACACACAAACATGGTCGTAGGTTACATCTGGAAAACTGTATCATTCCACATCCTGTTGACAAGTGGCCTGTGCACCCTCTTGACATGCACTCTGGGGTGTCAGGAGACATTCTTCCAGCAGCCTTTGACCACAGGGACAGACAGGCGAGACAGGCTGTCTGTCACAAATGGTGGCAATCTTTCCCCTTGCTCCTCTTCTTTGCTACCGTAATATCTGGCCAGCCAGGTTGCTCCTTCATTATTATCAAGTCTATTTCAACAGAGAATGTACCCCAGGCTGGCCTTTGAACCTACACCTTCCAGCCTCCAGCTCTGGAGAGCTGGCATTTACAGGCAGGGACACACAGCTGGCTGTTCTGGCAGAGGCTCTAGTGTGGGCCCGGCTTTACTCCCTCCTCCTCTTTGTCACTGGCACTTTCTCTACAGCTCCTCTACCTTTTTTCTCCTCTTCCCACCCTCATCTCATCCTTCTAATGAATTGACTACAGAGATATGACTCTCAAAGTCTACACGTTGCTTTCTAAGACCACAGAAGAGATGACTCTGCCGTGGAACTTGACACGAGCTTACATCAGGGTTCCCGGCTTCTGGGTTCTGATGTTGGACTTGCCCTTCCCTAGTCAGCTGAGATGAAGTTACAGAATAAAAGGATTTTATACACCAGGAAGACTCACATCCCCAAGAAGTTACTCTAAAATGTTTCTTTAGGACAAACACAGTATATTATCATATGATAAAAAATATTTAGCAACAAATAAAAGGAAAATAGTAGAAAATACATAGGGAGACACCAGTTGACATTAATTCATTTACAGTCATTGAATAAATTAGTCCATACATAGATCAGAAATGCATGTCTTGAATGACCTTAACAATTAAAGAAAAGAAAATTTTTCTATACTACAGTTCCGGCAGTTCTATGAAACAGACAGCTACATACTGATTTTTCTACCCTGACTATTAGTTAAACTGTATCTTTTGTTTTTGTTTATCATTAATGTATTTGTAGATCTTATTATAATTTTACGTATTTATATATGTAATCTACTATAATTATTACCTATATATTATAAGGAAGTATTTTTATAATATATAAGATACCTTAGTTTTATTTTCCCTTGATTTTTTTCAAACTAGCACAAACAGTAGCAGGCTTTATTTCAGTATTTTCATGTACACTTTATTTGAGTTCATCCTCCTTCCAGATTCCTTCCCCTATCCCTATATCCCTATACCCCTGTACTCCTGTGCCCTTGTACCCCTGTATCCCTGTACCCCTGTATCCCTGTACCCCTGTATCCCTGTACCCCTGTACCCCTATACACCTATATCCCTGTATCCCTGTACCCCTGTATCCCTGTACCCCTACAACTTTTATCCTTCAGTTCTTTGCCGGGCGGTGGTGACGCACGCCTTTAATCCCAGCACTCGGGAGGCAGAGGCAGGCGGATCTCTGTGAGTTCAAGGCCAGCCTGGTCTCCAAAGTGAGTTCCAGGAAAGGTGCAAAGCTACACAGAGAAACCCTGTCTCGAAAAACCAAAAAAAACCAAAAAAACAAAAAAACAAACCAGTTCTCAGAGTTCCCCTTGCACTTTCATGTCACATATACTCTATTATCCTCCCAACTCCCTTTCGTTAAAACTCTTTTTTCCCCTCATGGTCCCTTTTTAGTTCATGGACTATAACCACACTCATACCCACATAAATACACAAATGTAAAAATTAAAAGTTAGGATTTGCCCATGGCGGAGAACATGCAATGTTTATCTTTCTGAGCCTGGGTTATCTCACTTAATATAATAAATTTCAATCACACTAATTTTCCTGTAAATTTCATTTCTCTTTATTGCTGAGTAAAATTTCATTGTATTTATGTACTACATTTCATTATCCATTTATCTGTTGATGACTATATGGGCTGGCTCTACATCCTTGCTATTGTGAATAGAGCAAGAACTATGAATGTTTGTGGAAGTATCCTTGTGGTTATTTGGGTATATATGTATAGCAGTGGTAGAATGTGTGTTTGTGTGTGTGTGTGTGTGTGTGTGTGTGTGTGTATAAGTGTGCTTACCCATATATGCACAAGTAAAGGGTAGAGTTTAATGTAAGGTATATTCCTCTATCTTTAACCATCTTATTATTGAGCAGGGTCTCTCATAGGAAGGATCTCTATGAACTCAGAGCTGACCATTTTGACTTGACTGGCTGGCTATTGCCGCTCTCTGGCCATCACTGAGTAGGGATAACAGGTATGTGGCCATACCATGATGGAATGGTGGGCATGTGCTACCATTCCCAGAACATGAATGCTGTACATCTGAACTGGGTCCACAGACTTGCACTGAATCATCTCCCTAGGCCTAGATCTTAAAGTGCTGTTCTCCGTAGCTTTCTGCCAGGTTGTAAGTTAAGGGGTGCATTTGATTTTGAGTTTATTTTTGTGCAAGGTGAGAGAAATGGAGCTACTTTTATTCTATTGGTGGATATAAAGTTAGCAAGTGCCACTTATTGAACTGGCTATTGCTGTGGGATGTTCTGTATGGCAAATGTGTTGCTAATAAAACACTGATTGGCCAGTGGCTAGCCAGGGAGTATAGGCGGGACTAACAGAATTAAAAGAACAGGAAGGTGGAGGGAGTCTCTGCCAGCCACCGCCAGGACAAGCAGCATGTAAAGATGCTGGTAAGCCACGAGCCATGTGGCAAGGTATAGATTTATAGAAATGGATTAATTTAAGATATAAGGACAGTTAGCAAGAAGCCTGCCACGGCCATACAGTTTGTAAGCAATATAAGTCTCTGTGTTTACTTGCTTGGGTCTGAGCGGCTGTGGGACTGGCAGGTGAGAGAGATTTGTCCTGACTGTGGGCCAGGCAGGAAAACTCTAGCCACAGGCTATGTCTTCCCAGTGTCTGCGGTTGACATTTTTGTGAAAAATGAGGTGACTAAAACTGTGTAGGTTGATTTTCGGTCCTCTATTATATTTCACTCATCATTATGTTTGGTATTGTGCCCGTACCATGTTGTCTTTGTCATGAGAGTTCTATAGTGTTATCTGAGGTCAGATATTATAAGTAGTTTGCTGTGTAGGGACATTAGTTGACTTTCCTTTAGAGAAATACCACCAAGTCTTATTTTTGTTTTCTCCAATGCTTTTATTTCTTTATTGGTGGCTTCATATTTTGAATTTCTTCCATCCAATTTCATGATCTCACAGACACGGCATCTAATCTGACGTCTTGCAGTCCCCACTTCATTTTCTGATTCATGAGCTAATATATCATATAAATCATGCTTCTCTGTTTCCTAATAATTCAACATGTATTTTATATTAACATAAACTTTCTATTTATTATCAACAGCACAGCTACGAAATAAAAATGTAGCACTTACACAATTTTTAAACTAATCTATTTCTACTTCAAACTTTGCGCTTATGATCTTCTCTGCAGTGTTCCAATATGAACCCAGGGTGTATAGTCATCCTGTTCTTCAGTATAGAAGAATCCTTCTGCTGTAGCTTATCTTCTCCATGACACCGGCCTTTTTAGTGAACGCACATCAATGATTTTATGAACCATGTCTTCCCTTTGATTTCCTGCTAGTTCCTCATGATAAGACTGACTCCCTTTGTCCTGATCATGTGTCATTTTGGGGGGTTATTCTACACTCTCTGTTCCTGAACCCTTCCCTGGGGATATTTGCTTTAATCACCTAGCCAGAGAGCTGCTTTTCCTCCTTGTTATAGTTATAGCTCCTCAGAACTATAAAGAAACAGTGACTCTGAAGTCACTTTAAGCCCATCAATCATCTTCCTTTTGATTCAGTAACACTGATTAACCATGTGTGTGTGCGTGCGCGCGTGTGCGCACACACACGCACACGTACACACACCAAAAAGCAACAACAAACAACCAACAAAATAAAACAAAATCTTCACCAAGGAGATGAAGAAGAGAGCAGTGATTTCCCAAATTGACTACATCTTCTACAATGATAGGTTAATATTCTGCAAAAACAAAACAAAAACAAACAAACAAAAAACCCAACCTCCCCCCCACAAAACCAGAAAACAGTTCCTTTGTCTCTTGTTTTTCTCATTATCTACACAGCCACTAATATACCCAAGAGTTCATATTCTTTTCCAATGAGTTTTCTTTATTATTTTTAATTACATTTTCTCATTTTTTGGTGACAATCCCCCCCCTTTTTTTTTTTAACTTAGCTTTAAATCTATAATGGGTGACAATTACATCTTAGATTTGTTAATCATTCCAGATTTTTTGCAGCATTTCATTATAACTAATTTGATGGAAATTTTACTAAAGACCTCTTTTCAAAAACAAGCAAACAAACAAAAAGATGCAAACTTTAGTGCTACAAAATTAGGAACTTATGGAAACACCTTAGTGCATGATTTCTAGGCTCTTCATTGCCCAGCATTCCATTGCTGTGACAAAATCCCGTAGACAGGCAAAGGAGGAAAGGTTCATGTTGACCCACAGTGTCAGAGGTTTCATTGCAGGGTCACGTGACTCGGTTACTTCTGGTGGGAACACCACAGTGGAGAACATGTAGTAAAGAAAGACACAAGACAGAGAGGGAGGGGAGGGAAGAGTAGAGGGAGGGCTAGAGAGGACAAAGAATGGAACACAAACATGTAAGAGACACAGGCAGCCCTTCAGCACGTGCACCTTTTTGATGGATACTTCAGATCCAAACTATAACAGACTTTAAATTAGAAACCAGTTTTCTTTTGTTCTTGTATATGTGTATGTATGCATGCACAGTGTGTGTGTGTGTGTGTGTGTGTGTGTGTGTGTGTGTGTGTGTGCACGTGCATGTATATAAATGTATGGTGTGTTTTTGTGTGAATGTGTGTGTGGATGTGTACGTGGGATGTGTGTATGTATGTGTGTGCGTGCATGTGAAGGCCATGGACAGACATCAGATATCTCTCTCTCATTCGCTCTCTACCTTATATATTGAGTCAGGGTCTTGAATTTTTATCCAGAATTTACAGATTCAGCTAGTGCAGTTAGTCAGATGCTCTGGGGATCCCCAGTGTCAGCCTCCTTTGCTCAAGACTATAGGTGGGCTGCCAAACCCACCCTGCATTTATGTGGAAGCTGGAAATCCAAAGTTGGGTTCTTAAGTGTGCTGTGGGATGTTCTGTATGGCAAATGTGTTGCTAATAAAACACTGATTGGCCAGTGGCTAGGCAGGAAGTGTAGGCGGGACTAACAGAGAGAATAAAAAGAACAGGAAGGCAGAGGGAGTCTCTGCCAGTCAGCCACCGCCAGGACAAGCAGCATGTGAAGATGCCGGTAAGCCACGAGCCAGGTGGCAAGGTATAGATTTATAGAAATGGATTGATATAAGATATAAGGACAGTTAGCAAGAAGCCTGCCACGGTCATACAGTTTGTAAGCAATATAAGTCTCTGTGTTTACTTGCTTGGGTCTGAGCGGCTGTGGGACTGGCAGGTGAAAGAGATTTATCCTGACTGTGGGCCAGGCAGGAAAACTTAAGCAACATAAGTGTATATAGCATATACTTTTACCTGTGGAGCCTTCTCCCCTGTCCCTAGAAATAAATATATTAAGATTCAGTACCAATTGTCGATCAGCAGTGCACAGTTTCAGTTCACAGGAATATTAATAACACTCAGAAAACTATCTCAGAATATAGCCATTTGTAATTGTTGTATTCATTTTGTCAAGTTCTTCAGCATTAAAAGTAAAACAAATATTTGTGTGTATATTGACTTAACAATATGTGTATCATATTGCAAATTGCATTGCATGATATTATATTATTCTAAATTCTTAATAGTCATACAAACATGTGTGAGATTTTGTATATAAACTGGAATACATAAAATGTATTTATTCATGAGAAGAAACACAAGAGCATGGTGGCTCTAAGGCATCATAAAGTAAGCTATATTCTTTGTTTTAATTATTTGTATAACTCATCGCTTAAATCATAGAATAGATAATGAATTCTGAACCATCTTTGTTTTTAAAAAAATTTAGATTATTTTTGAAAGAAAGTCAAATTTCTCCTATTCAAATAGGCATTATATTTATTCAGTCTTCTTAAGATATTAAATCTAATATTAAATATTAAATTTAATTTTTATCAATGCCAACATATTGATTCAGGACTTTAGGTTAATAATTTATGAGCAACTCAAAGAGAATTGTATAATGGATTTAAAATGAAACCTAAAAATTAATCATAATTTATAAAATTTATGTAGTAAGTTCACATATGCCAGAATAAAAACAAACCTTTTGTGGTAGCACAGGGCTGGAATGTCAGAATTTGAAAGGATGAGGGCAGAGAGAACAAAAATGTGAGGCAAACCTGGAATAGCCTTCCTTTATAAACAATAAACAAAAATTTAAAAAGCTATAAAACCATGGGCATAATTAAACAGAATAACTAGTCAAGAGTAAAGACCTTCATAATGACCTACAAGACAGATAAAGCATTCACAGCATCCATCCTGAAGAACAGTCTCTCCAGACATAATTAATACAATTGTGTGATTTAATGGAAGTGAACAAGAAAACTTATGATTTGATATTGCTTAGCTCATATTGCATAGTGCTAATGTATGATACTTTGTATTACATTCTTGTATGTATATGTCAGTGCATAGGAATGTCAAAGGCAAGCTTGTAGGAGTCGCTCTCTCCTTACCGAATGTTTCCTTGAGACTGAAATCAGATCTTCAGGGCTGTACCTGCTAAGCCACCTCATGGTTCATGTATAATCTTTTTAGTTAGCTTCTAGTCTGTTTCATGATTCCATTGAAGCAAGGGCTTCAGTGGACTTAAAAAAATAAGATCCATCACAGTTCCCTTACCCACAAGAGAAACTTCCTTGATTTTCCTGAACTAGTTACACTCCCTTTGCATTTACAGATCTCACAGCAGTCCTTCCATGCTGAGCATCCCCAGTGCCATAGACTCTAATGTTGCAGTCAAAAGGATTATGGTCTTTTCAGCAGGTTTCCTGCTGGATGGAAGCAGGCAGGAGACATGGGTTACAATGAGAAAACTACTGGCTTGTAAACATGAGTCTTTAGTGACTAGTGGTTGAGAATGGATACACAGCCAATATACTAAAGCTAAATCAGCATTTGCCAAACAATTAATTTCTAAAGCTAGCTGAATCTGACAATTTATCTTCCAAAACAAGTAAAAATAAAATTCTAACAATTGTTCAGTCAGCGTCACATGAAAAAGCAAAACAGAAAATCTGTTTAGAAGACTCTTTAAAAGAAGAACTATGTGTCTTATGCATGTGTATTTGTTCTCTACTCAAGAAAATTGATGTTAATAAAATTAATATTCCTAGTAGAATAAAATAGTAAAGATAGCTGGCACAACTTACTGTTTTTTTTAAAGGCAGGCTTGGGATAATCTTCCCTGCCTCGTTTACAATGATGTTTGTTTGCAAAATACATCCTCATATACCATGAAAGCCCATGTTTATTGCATTTGATTTATTCCTGTTTTATAAATGCATATTCTGTGTTGAAGGAAAGATATCCAACTGACCCTGTTAAGAAACCGAATGTCACATATTTTAAAGTTCTTGACAACAGACTCATTAAAGCTCCTTTAAAATGTGGAAACGTAGGTGCTGAGAAAGATAAACCCACTAGGCTGATGAATTTGCAATTCAAAAAAAGGGGCAAAGTCAAGATGTGTCAGATTTAACAAAGCTGATGCTGAGGGTCCCATTTCGAATATAAAAGATGAAAGGCAGGCAATCCACTTTACCCCAGCAGTGAAATGAAAGTCCTGTGGGTTCTATTGCTTCATCAGGTAACTACAAAGTACTTTCCTCCCAGGAAATCGTGTGCGTGTGCGTGTGTGTGTGTGTGTGTGTGTATTCTCAATATCTGACTATGTAATGAGAAAGGTTTGTTTATAATAAAGGTAATCTAAAAGCTGATGCTCAGTGCTAACACAACTAGTAACACATGACCCCAAACACTAATATACTTAAGCAGAAGTCAAGAAGTGGAGAATGTGCATCACTCTTATGAATGTGACATATTTCTCTATCAATCTTTTCTAGTTTCTTCTTTTTCCTTAGAGGTTTCAATGCACATTCTGACTATCCTATCTGTTTCTTAATTGTGTCAATATTTCAAGTTTCTGAACCACATCAAAATATATAGAACTAAGTGATTCACCAGAGTTTTCATACCCCTTCTAACAAAGAATTATCTTCACAAATCTCTTTATTCAATTAAAAAGCTAGACATATCTGTGAGTTGCTTGGTTGATTTTTATTGTCAAAGGAAGGCTGAAATAGTTACAAAAGTATTCATTAAAATTGTGGGCCAAAATGCCCTCAGTCCATTTGACAAAATGAGCCACACAAATCGAACAACGGAAGCAATGTCCGAAGTTTGCTTCAGTAGAGACAGTCTAGGAAACAGATGGGAAAGCTGTAAAAAGGTCTCGGATTGCTTTGGTGGACAGATTGACTTTGAAGACTTCACTGTGTTCTTTTTTTTTTTTTTTAACCTGTAAGCCACTCATAGCACAATAAACAAGTTTGCTGTGCAAACCTTAACCAGATACTAGCCACAATGGAGGAACCTCAACACATTTAGATGTGTGGTCCAGATAATTCCCTTCAATGTTCAGGTAATTGCCTAAAGCTTCCTTAAGTCTGTGGAGAGACTTTACCCTCTTCTTCGTCTCATCTCTTCCTTTCTTTCTTCTATAATCCTGCCTTCCCTGCTCTGATCTTTTTGTCTGTCTCCAGATCAACCTCTTTAAGTCTCCCTCTATTATCCTAAATTTCCACCTCACTTTTGAAAAGACCGTCCCGCCCTGGCAAATCCCTAATGCTTCCTTGTCAAGTCCTCCACTTAAGCAGTTAGTGTTTTCAAGAGCAAAGAAGGTGGGGGTGGGTTCTTGGCTCTAATGGAGAACTTATTAAGATGTTTCTAGAAAAAGAATGGATGAGCATAGATTCTAATAAAAAGTTGTGAGTCTATATGTGGCTATATGAAGTAAGCTGTATTAACTGGCCAAGGAAAATATAATTATCTGTAAACCTAAGACATTTACCTTATCTCTGTCAAAATATCAAAATGAGTAACTGTGGATAATATTCCCAATCAAAATCAAATATGATGTCCCTCACAATTAAATTTCTTGAAATGGGCTGGAGAGATGGCTCAGAGGTTAAGAGCACTGACTGCTCTTCCAGAGGTCCTGAGTTCAATTCCCAGCAACCACATGGTGGCTCACAACCATCTGTAATGAGATCTGGCACCCTCTTCTGTATACATAATAAATAAATAAATCCTTTTAAAAAAAGAAATGTATTATAATTAATTCAGGAAAGCAAAACCCTTTGATCTTTATGTTCCAAACCCAAACCCATAGGAAGCACAAGATAAGGTCTGTCCCTTCTGGTAAATGAAAATGCATTTTAATCTGACTGAATAACTCTCTCTTGATAAAGAAGTAGTTGGTCCGTCCTCCTAAGAGCTAGTGATTGTGTGTGTGTATTCTTGTGGTTTGGTTTCAGATAATACATATCTGGCTGTCGTCAACAAATAGTTTACCATTAAACCCACAAGGGTAGATTCATTCATGTGTGATATCATTCATTCAAAAACTACAGAGTACAGATCGGTTAAACACAAATCAAACCTACTATTCAAAAATATTAAACTCCATAATGGAGTTATAAGGCCCATTCAGAGGTAATTATAATGGGAGGTAGGAAATGGCACTCACCCTGGGAAAGGGTTGATGACCATGGACGTACATGGGAGGGCAGATCACAGTTGGAAGGCCTCTTGAGAGACTGCATTCAAATGGTATTGTGTTTGAATGGGTAGGATTTAAACACAAATGTGGAGACATCTTGCTGTGAGCCATCTCAGTGAAGACCCTTACCTGGAAATCATGATCTGTACTAGAAATCAAGTAGCTAGTATTGTTTAATTGATACACAGAGTGATAGAAAGTAGACAGTGAAAGACAACATTGTGTGAGTAATCCCTGACGTGCTGGGTGGGAGAGCCTTCAGAGCAGGCTGCAGTTTGAATAAATTCAATAGATAATATTGAAAACTCCAAAAGCTTGTGAGAAGCCATACATTCTCAAACTGTTTCCAGCAAATGGGTTTAAGGATTATTTATTTAACAAGTGATGTTTGGACAAAGGGAGACCCAATGTAAAACAGAAGAATAAAACCGCATGCAAAAAATTAGTTCAAGGTAATAATGAATATATTTGTAGGGGGATACAATTTTAACATCTCCAGAAGAAAACAAGAGAAAAATTTTATAACCTTATTAAGCAAATAATTGTTAGGAAATAAAATTCATGATAACTAAAAATTTTAGTTGATAAATAACATGATCTATACGTTAAAGTTGAAATTTATTATTAAAGGTAAAATAAAAAGGGAAATCATGGAATTAAAGAGAATATTTTCAAATCCATAATAATAGCTTGCTCTTACAACTCAGCAAGGCCCATAAACAACTAATTTTCCTAAAAAGAAGTGATTGAAATAGACATTTATACACTAATAGCTAGCAAGCTAAAGAAAAGACTTTTGTTCTCATTTGTCATTAGGGAAAACCTAATTGGATGTAATGTCATAATAAAATGGCTATAATAAAAAAACTAACATTAGTAAGGATGTGAATTAGAGCTTAATATCTCCCCCTCCTATCTCTTCCTCTCCCCCTTCCCCCCTCTCTCATGTGTGTGTGTGTGTGTGTGTGTGTGTGTGTGTGTGTGTAAGTCTGAACACAACTTGTAAGAGTTGATTTTTCCCTCCCACCATATGAGTGTCAGGGATTGAAGTCAGGGGATAATGCTTGGTAGCAAGTTCCTTTCTCCCTTTACCCCATGAGTCATATGACTGGCCCCAAACTAGATGTTTTTCTTTTAATTTTTTTGAGAAATTCATATATGGGTACACTTTATTGACACCATTTCCACCTCTCACCTCAATCTCCTTCCCCTACTCTCTCTCAGATTCATGACCTCCTTTGCATAATTGTTAGTGTTATACATTCATAGCTGAGTTTATTTAGAGTTGCTCATGTGTACATGGATTTAGGGCTAACTGCTTGGGATTGGAAAATTTGTGTAGACCCAATTAGCACATTTACAATACAACCCTATACCAAAGGTTCAGGGAACATTTCAGAAGAAGCAGGGGAAAGAATGTAAGAGCCAGAGAACCTGGATTCCTGCTGTGAGATAACATCTTCTAGACATGACATGGAGCAGACCCATGAAATATCAACAATATAGTTGCCTAAACCAGACTCATACAATGGCCACACCAGTCCACATGCCACCAGGGATAGGGGAACTCACAAGTCCCCATCCCTAGATGATACAAGGACTCTTACAACATGGCTGGAATGTATAGAAAGTGTTGCAACCACTTTGCATGTCTGGCAGTACTTAGATATTTAACTATAAGTTACCACACAACCCAGCAATTACACTTCTAAGCACATTCACAATAAAAATAAAAATACATGTCTACACAAAAACTTGTAAGTGTATTTTTCACAGTAGTATACCTCATAATAGACTTAAACTGAAAATAGCCCAAATGTTTAACTTTCAGATAGATTAAAAACTGTAATAATTGCAGAGAACACTAAACCCTAAATACATTCTACAAAGGACTAAATCTCAAGATAATAAGATAAATGAAAAACACCAAGCTTAATACCTATAAATGGTATAATACCACTTTATATTAAATGTACAAAACAGTCAAATATCTCAATCATCAATATTAATGTTTAGTAGGGGTTGGAGGCAGAGGAATAATCAAATACATGTATTTCTGAGAAGTCTGTGTCACTTAGTGTCCTAATAGCACAGTATTAAAACCAAAAAAAAAAAAGTAACAAAGCCTAAAAACACAGAGCCATATGCTTCTGGATAAATATTGTGCTCAGAATATAAGCCCAAACAAACAATATCAAGTTTAGCTACATTTTTGGCAGCAGGGGTAGAATGGAGAGACACAAGCCATACAAAAAGATGGGGAACAAGGGAAGGGGACTAATGAATGGACACTGCAGCTTAAACTTACATGCTCGGTGTCAAGACAGGATAACCCGGCTGCCACTAAAGCTTATTATAGACAGAAGCAAAGGCAGATGACAGCAACATCACCATGTTTCCAGCTGTGTAATTAAGAAGTAGATAGGACGTGAGAATGAACTGAACTCAGAGATGAATGACCCACACTTCCTACAATGACTGCATTCTGGGCAGACAGGATTAGACGGTCTAATATGATATGCTGGTGCTTCCTAAGTCATCTCAGGACAACACAGTTGAAGAAATAATGTAACAAGAAGAATCAAGTCTTTGTTTGCCCTACAGGGAGAGGATTCACAATGTGATACTACTACTAGCTAACTTCTTAGGATACCATGTGTTTATATCGATTTTCTGTGACATAGCAAATTTAGACAGAAGGGGTATGAGGATATCTCGAGTTTGATAATAAGACACATTTCCCAGTTGTAAGACAAATTGCTAAATGGTCTTATTAATTAAAAAAAATCTGGAGCCAGATATTGGGGTTAAAACTGAGAGAACAGAGGAATAGGACAAGCCACAGCCAACCTCACCTCACCAACTCCTCAGCTTCCAAAGAGACCTACTTCCTGAATACCCACGCATATATGCCTTTCTGTTCTGCCATCTCACTTAGTCTCTCTGCCTAGCAACATCACTTCCTGTTTGTCTGTATAGACCTTCCTCTCTCTGCCTAGCAACATCACTTCTTGTTTATCTGTATAGACCTCTAGACTTTTATGGTTAACAAGTGTTGGAATTTAAGGCATGTGCCACCACGCCTGGCTCTGTTTCCAGTGTGGCCTTGAACTCACAGAGATCTGGATGGATCTCTGCCTCCCGAGTGCTAGGATTAAGTGTGGTACCACTGTCTTGCCTCTATGTTTAATATAGTGGCTGGCTTTTTCCTCTGATCCTTAGCTAAGGTTTGTTAGGGTGCACAATATATTGGGGGACACAATATATCACCACATCCAGTAGCCCATTCCCTAGGTGTACTGGAGAGATGAGACCTTGTCTTCTCCTGATCCAATTTGCTTACCTTGTAAGGAAAGCACCGCATTCATTTGGAGTTGGGCTAAATGGCAAGATGTTGGGGACTTGTGTTTATCATCAAAGTGGAGAGGGATGCACAGCCACAGCACTTTCCTGACAGTCTTTCTAGGCCATTGTCATCCCTCCCGTCACCACCGCCTCTCCTCTTGCTAGTTCAGCCCTCACCCATTTGTTCACTCAAACTTTTCTTCCATTTGTCTTTTACACGCTCCCCTGTCTGGCTGAGTGCTTCTCACTCAGGTCTTCAGCAGACACTGAATGAAGCTGACAAGCAGTGGGTGCCATTCTGTAGTCTAGGAAAGCAGCGCCAAACAACACAAGAAAGTCCCGTGCCTGCAGGGAGTTTGCTAAATATTAACTCGAACAATACATGGCAAAAGCTATGGGCTGAGTTCTTTATTGTCTGTATCTAAGCCTATCCACAGCATTATCTCTTCAGATAGCTCTTTGAATGGATGCTATGTCTTGTCGGGAAAGACGTCATCAGGGGGATCAGGGTTGACAGTTTCATATTTAGCTTTGTAATTGAGTGGGGAACCTGTTGAAGAGCATGCTTTCTGTTTGGAGGGGATCATTCTGATCACAGCTTGCTCAGTGAATGGAAATAGTGCAGATGTGAAAATTTTACTAGTGAAAGCACACATTCACTAGCTTCAGTGGGGTAAGGAATACTTTGGGAACATTTTTCTTTCTTTATTTTTTGGTGTTGTTTTGTTTACCCCAGAATCATAAGGTTTTTCTGTACTACTTACTGTCCCCTAAGCTAAATGTTCACATTTGTTATTATTTTGTAATCTGGCATCTTGGCATACAGACCTACAACAGTTTGTATTCTAAGGAGACCCACTTAAATCAGTCATATGAACTTCATCAGAAAAGAAAACAATTAAAGGAAACAAAAGCACCTTTCCATTTTTTCATTCACAGCTCTGTAGGCCAGGCCCAGAAGTTATTTGTATTTGTGTCGTACAATTACATCTCCATATTTTGGAAAATGTATTCCCTACCAGAACCTTTGTTCTGTCTTTGGGAAACAGAAATGGTTAAGAGCCACCCTGCTGAGCTTTGGTCAATTCTGTAGGAAATTAAAATATTGGATTCACAGAAAACAAATCATAAATATCAACCACTTTGCAATTGTTTCTGTACAAACAGCAGAAAATTCTGCCCTGGTATAAGTTCTTTAACTAGTTGAACTGAGGTCTCTCTATCTTTTCCTAGCAGGAAACAAACATTTCAGTTGAGGTGATATTGTCACTTTTGACTGCCATTCTCACTCCTTAAAGGAGAAACATGGATTTTGGCCACACACTTCCAGAATGAAAAGTACACATTTATGTATTTTCAAATGCTTTGTAATTTCAGTGTAATAAATGCATATTATGGAGCTCTGACAATAGTAGCACAAGGAAATGAACTTCAATATCCCAAAGAGCTGGATTTGACAATTAGATTTGCCAATGGTTTTAACCTTACACAAGATAGTGTCATCTCTGATCCTTTGTTTTTGTATCTGGAAAACTTACATAATAACACTTATCTTCTAGTAATGTTGTTTGTCTCAAACACATGAGACATCTTATAAAGTTGTGAGCACTGGCCATAACCATTCATCAAATATATATGACAAATATTTTCCCTCTCAAAGCTAGTACTTTCCTCTTTGGACAACAAAAGAAGAGACATAAAACACTTTCTATTTTTTCTAAGCTCAATCTCAACTGTGTACTACCTTTTTCAAATTTTGTATTTATTTAATTTTTTATGTGTATGGGTATTTAATTGGCATGTACATCTGTACACCGTGTGTGTGTGTGTGTGTGTGTGTGTGTGTGTGTGTGTGTGTGTTTGTGTGTGTGTGTGTGTGTGTGTGTGCCTGATGCCCATAGAGGCCAGAAGAGGACGTTGAACCTCCTGGAACTGGAGTTAGAAACAGTTGTGAACTATCATGTGAGTACTGTGAATTGAATCCAGGGCTTCTGGAAAAACTGCTTAGCCTTTTTCTTAACTGCTGAGCCTTCTCTTCACATTCAATTAACTGTATTTTCAATTGTTTCTATCAGTGAACATTTATATTAGTCATGTCTTCTGTTCTCATCTTTAATTTATCTTTTTAATTTGATACAGTGGGATTTATTTGACTTGGAAAAAAATTTCACTTTACTCCATTTCATGTCATTCAAATCACAAACAGAATATTTCTTTATTATAGAATGTGAATACCCAATCTAGAGATGAGTAAATATGGACTAAACTTTGACATCTCACCTCTTCTAATCATGACCCTGCACTATAGCCAGAGGTGTATGTTCCTTGTGGAGAGATACATTTTTTTTCTGAAAAGAAATGGTTTAAAACACATTGTTTATCTCTTGCTTAAATTTAACATTTAAGATTATTTTGTGCAAATGTATCTTTTTCCATTTCCTTCTAGGATTATCTCTTACTTTCAGCAGCAGCTATGGTGTGTGTGTGTGTGTGTGTGTGTGTGTCCACGTGTGTAAATGTTCATGAAAGAGTTAGTCTCGTATATTTTCCAGAGGAAGATTGGCCAATCAATTTTTTTAGGTGCGAGTTTAAAAAGTAGATCACAGGACAAACAATAGAAACAAACAAAAACAAACAAACAAACCTTTAACAATCAACCAATGTAGTTAGAATGCTGGGCTTATTCTTTATACTAACTCTTGATCATATAACATTCTTCTCTTGTATACTTGCCTTCTTAGTCTAGATATTTCTTGAAGTTAGCGATAACCTTCAATTCATACTCTTATCTTTAGAGGTAGATAGTAGATATACAGGAGCCTTTAGAAAAAGTAACTTAGGTAATGGCTAAGAGCCCTAGCTTCTCAAGTTAAAGAGATTTAGTTTCAAATTCTCTGTCTGAAGCTGGCTAAGTGGGTCAGTGGGTAAAACACTTGATAAGCAACCATGAGCACCCGAGTTCAGGTCCCAAGCGTTCACATAAAAAGCCAGAAAGAGCCATGTGCATCTGTACTTTCTGCGCTGGAGAAGCAAGGCTAGCCAGTAGTTTCAATGAGGGACCATGTCTAAAAAAAACCAGGAGGAACAATTGAGGAAGACAACCAATATTGACCTCCAGCCTCCATTTGCATGCAACCACATGTGTATGCGCCACACACCTAAATTCTATCTCTTTTTTCCTACTTGTAGACGAGTTTCTAAATGGTCTTATTAAATAAAAAACATGGAGCCAAATATAGGGGTGACAGCCTTAGAGAGATCAGAGAAATAGGGAAAGCCACCAGCCAACCTTACCTCACCAACTCTGTAGCTTTCAAGAGAGCGACTTCCTGTCTACCCAGGCTATTATATGCCTTGCTCTTCTGCCATCTGATTTGCTCTCTGTCTAGCCACATCACTTCCTTTTCCATGCCAGCTCTGTCACTTTCTGTCTGTACAGGCCTCCAGAACTCTATGGTTGGTACTAGTATTAAAGGCGTGTGTCGCCACTCTTGGCTCTGTTTCTTAGTGTGGCCTTGAATACACAGAGACCCTGCCTGCTAAGTGATAGGATTAAGGGCATGTGCTACCGCTGCCTGACTTCTTTGTTTACTTAAAATGACTTGCTGTTTCCTCTGATCTCCAGGCAAACGTTATTTATTAAAGCACAAATAAAATATCACCACATTTCAGCACAAATAAAATATCACCATACCTACTAATAGGCAAATTATGTAACCTGTTATTACCTATGTCAAAAATGAAAATAAGAGCATTTGTGTAATTACTATAAAGATTTATTGAAATCACATTACTGGGCTCAAGAATGGTCAGATTTATAATTGAAAATGAAAAGACTATAAGGGAGGAATCTTAGCGATCTTAAGAATTGAGGGGATCGTTTGGAATTTTCTATCCCCCTTCTAAGGCTTCCCTTGTCATTTTTCAGGGCCTTGCCACTTCCTGTGTCTGGGGGATTTGTCTTTTCAGATGTTTTAAATCCTTCACTAATTTCTTTTAAAAAAAAAAAGTCTTTATCTTACACCTTATTTTTTGCCTTTTGTAATTATTCTCTTACATTTAAAAGTAGTCAAGAGTAGTAAATGAAAAAATCCTTTTAAATGTAGCTAAGAAATAAACCAGTTGGCGTTGACTCTTGGTCCATTGCTGGGGGACTGCTACAGTGGCCTGAATCCATCCTGGAGCTCGGAACCATACCGAGGGCAAAGCAGCTCCCCCTCGCCTGGGAAACCCTGGGGAGATAATAGAACCCGTACAAAGAGGCTTATCTCACTGAAAAACATGAAAGAAGTGAACAGTTTAGGAATAAAAGGTTATCAATGACAGACAGAGTGATTCGGAGGAAAAGGCAGTCCTTTGAAAGATCTGTGCGCAGCTCCTCATGCTGAGAAGTATGTAATGTTCCCTACCTGGACAGCTGTTACAGTTAATGTTACATACAGAAAGTGACTAGTAGGTAGGTCACTGGCAATCAAGGACCATAAGCAAAATTTAAATCATATATATTCAGATACTAATATGCAGTTCTAAAATATTCAACAGCCTTCTTGTGGAATTAAGAACATAAAGCATGGCAGGCCAAATGGACACCTCTGTCACTGCTTCCTGGAAGGACCTAACACAGACAGTTAAACTTCATTTAAAAGGAAGAACACATTATGAGATGCTTTATAGTCAGTGGAAATTCCAGGAACAAAAGGTAATGTTAGTGGTGTGATGGCAAAGAAGTTAAACGAAATCAGTCAAAAGATGCCTAATCAGCAAAGGGGTTTGTCAAAGAAGAGACTGAAGAGGAGACAGAGTTAAGAGACAGTTGGGGCAAGAAGAAAACAGATTTGGTGAGCCCCTAGATAAGGAGGAAGAAAGGGATGCCATGTGTTTGAAAGATGAGTGACAGCATTGTCTTCAGACTGAAGGAAAAGCCTTCTTCCGAATGACGTTAAGTTGCTCTTACTGAATCTTTCCTTTTTCCTCTGTAAGTAATAAAATAATCCCAAAGAATTCCGGGCAACTAGAAAGCAGCCCTAGACCCAGTGCTGGATCTACGTTCATGCAACATTTACACCAAGTCTTTAGTTCTTTATGAAAAGTCATATAAAAATCCATTCAGTATCATTATTTGTCACTGCAACAATAAAGATTTGGCCAAGAGTTCTGTTCAAATGATTACTAGTGTTTGATTCCAACGTTTTACTCTGTATTTAATTACCGACTCTCTTGAATGTCACTCCGAGTCTAGACATGCAATTGTATAGGACACAGAATTATATATACTGACTGACTAGTTGTTTGTCTTACTTATGTGTGTTCATTTTTGTTTGACAGGCCCTCACATTTATTCAGAATGATTGGGCGGGGTGGGAGGAGGAAGAAAGAAGAAAATAAAGGAGAAAGAAAAAAAAGGATGAAATTTAATGTATAATGTGAAGATTTGCCTTGAAGTCCAGAGTGATAACTTTATTCATTATGTTGGTAGGATGAAAATATCATCTCGATATACAAAGAATTGTTACTGGGAAAGAAATATCTCATCTATTACTAGACTTCTTTGACAATACAAAAGTGAATGCATGCTAGGAGAACAGTCAGACAAGGATTAAACCCGGGGAATGTAGGGCACAAAATATATTAACTAATCTGTTAGGTCACCAAGAGTAAAATAGACATGAAAATAGAGTTTAGCCAAGTACAATATGTTTTTGGAAAGCAGAATTGGGTAGAAAGAGGTCAGACATTGTGAAAACTGCCCTTAAATATAAAATCCCTAGTGTTAAATGGCAGTTGTTGCAGATCGATTTCTGTTTCAGTCTAACACCCCCATTATCTTTAGTGCTCCATTCTCCCTCCTGTGGTCTTGCTATAATCTCTTTTCTGCTTTCCTCTGTACTCAAAACCACCATCAAAGGATTGGCTAGCCCAGCTGTCTGTATTGTGCAGACGAGGCCACTCTGTTCCCTAGGAGCTGAAGATAGGGGCACAGTATGTGAAGAGGATGGGTGTGTTTGATTTACGGAAAATGTCTTCAAAAGTCTGAGATAGCGTCTGTCCTGTCCAGGGCACAAGGAGAAACCGGCTGCCCTTATCTTGCTGAACCATCTGAAAGATACCATGTCCATTCCTCCTCTTAAGAATTCAAGCTATTCCCCAACAAGGCAAATTCCTACTGATTTGATCTTTATCTGAGACATACCAGGCCTGGAGGCCCAAACTCTACCTATAATTAGGTGAATGGCCTTGGTCAATTCTAGACCTTTCTCAGAAACAGTCTCTGCTCCATAAAGATGAGAAAGAGCATTACTATTGCCTCCTTAGCTTTGTGGGTGCTGGGACCTCCCTTAGACAGACACTGCAAAACAATGTGACTGGTCTAAAACAGCCAGAGTTAGAGTCTAGCAGAGACTCCTGGTTACACTTTCACTCTCATTAATTTTTACCCAGTGACCGGAACAGCTCTTAGATCCCTGACAGGATTTGGCAGGTTCTCATTGAATACAAAATTGAGTGAAGAATCCTGAATCAAAGGCCAAAGTTTAGAACTCAGTAACCATCATTGAGCAAAAGTAACCGTTCTTAAATATAGAAAGATTGAACCTAAGTAAAACCACATTGATTGGGTGAAAGGAAAAAAAGGACTTTTTTTTTAATTAAAAAAAATATGTAATCTGTTTATTGGTTTTTTGAGAGGCCTCTCCCTGCCAGGCTCCTGCTCTTCATGAGCTGGTCTAATGAGCTGCCTTCTGTAAAATCCTGAAGTTTCTCAGCCTTCCCTTCAAATGCTTGTTACTCAGTTTTCTTCAAGGTGAGATGTAACCTGCTAACTCCAAAATCCAGATCTCTTGACCACCAGCTTCTGGTGAACAACCTGTCCGGTTTCTCAGCATGCACACTCCAGATTTTTCCAGCCTTCACTGACTTTGTTATTGGGAGAGTCCCTTCAAACCTTTCAGACTTACTTGTTTTGTTTTGGGGCCTTTCCTGTGTTTTTCTTTGAACTTCTTTCTTGTTATGCCTCTTAATTCTTTGAGACCTCTGCAGTGAGTCCCCTCCTCTGGACTATCTTTCCCTACATATTTTTCTAGACTCCTGACTAAGTTAGATGGTTCCTCCGAAAGCTCTGATTTTTTCCTGTGAATGCTTGTCATTTTCCAGCCTCACTGCTCCAGGCATCCTGTGGAATATCCAACATATATATAGTGATATATATATATATATATAGTGATATATATATATATATATATGTTCACTAGTACATAGTAAGAAAGACAGTGCCTTAAAAATAATGATGGGGGTGGATAGAATGATACTGAGGTTTCAGGAAGGGTGCATGAGTTTTCTTAAACACCCCTGTAAGAAAATCCTTTAAAGCAGTGGTCCTCAACCTTCCTAATGCTGCCACCCTTTAATACAGTCCTCATATTGTGGTGACCCCAACCATAAAATTATTTTTGTTGCTACTTCATAACTGTAATTTCGCTACTGTTATGAATTGTAATGAAAATATTTTTGGAGATAGAGGTTTGTCAAAGGGGTTTCAGAACCATTGCTCTGAAGAGTTTACTATTATCAAATATATCAATGAAAGGCAGGGATCTACTATTTTTTATTTATATGTATTTTTTTTTTTTGTAGTGGTAGAGATTTAGCCCAGGACTTCATATATGCTGACCAAGCATTCAACAGCCCTAGTGTCAAGATGAAGACCTTTAAAAATTTGGAGAAAGAAGGAAGAGTCAAATTCTATTATATTATGCTTTATTTATAATTTTATAAAATATTTCGTTAGAACACAATGAATATGAAGTATTGGAGAATTTACCAAAATCTATTACAATAAAAATCTGCCGTGGCCTTTAAGAATGACCAGTGCCTAATGAATGCTTCTTATAAAAAGTGATTAGTCTTTAAATGAACTGAGGGGACAGGAAGAAAAAACGCTGGGTAGAATTGTTACAGAAAACACAATTTGACCCAGAAACCAGAGATGAAAGTGTTAGGGCCAAATGGGAGGAAAGGGAGCCCGAGTAAATCATTCACTGGACTTTCCCCAGTTCATTGTAGACTCAGCCCCGTTCTGAAGCCAGAGGGAGTCCTCTTTTGCTTGTTTCCCGAGTTCCCTTTGTCAGTTTGTCTGCCTAGTGTTTGGAATGATGACTGCAGGCACTGTAGAACTGTCATGATCTCAGAACTAGTTTTGCTGAGAGATGTGGTCTCTCCTGGGGGACATTTCATTTGCCACATTCACATCAAATTCTGAACCATGGGTGGCACACAGGTCCAGCTTTCCTCACCAGAGCAGCCCTTTATGCTACCCCGTCTCACACTTGCCTGATACAGGATGCACCAAATGATCAAAAACGGCCCAGAACATCACCATCTATTTCCTCAAGTTCTGTCAGCCAAAGTAGCATGAATTAGACAACCCAAACATTTGCACTGTTATTTGTGTCTTACTATGTTTAGTTTGGGGGACATAAATTTTAGTACTTTAGCCCTCAAGTTTTTAAAACAGAAACCAAGAAATATTTAAGCCAGTTCACATTTTGCTGACAGCTGGCAAGCACAGGGTACTTATTTTCTGCTCTGATTTTTAAATGTGCTTGTTTCTATTGTAGACTCATAGTAGCCGTCATCTCTTGGTTATTTGTGTAGAAAAGCCTCTAAGACTACACAATGTAGTCATTCTTAGTACAGTAGTAGGTGCCTAACTACCGGTGAAAGTTAATGTCTCAAGTGATGATTTTTTCTAGTCTTTACACCCAACTAAAAATTATTGACCCTTATTTAATTACTTATTTTCACTCAGATTTCATTTAGTGTTTATGATAGTAATGTTCATTTCTAAGCCCTTTCTGGACAAGAGAGATTGCTGTAAAATTTGGTATATTTGTCCTTACAATATCTTTCTTAGGTATCATTTTGCTTCTCTTCTCATTGTGCAGGCAAATCCATGAGTCTGTGAAGTCTGAGTACTTGCCAAGGGTCACATAGCAAGTGTATCAAGGTGTATTCAGACCCAAGGCTTGTGTTACTCACACCAAAGAAACAAAAAGGACAGGTGTTATACACAGATAAAGTATCATGTTGGGTCAAAATAAGGAGCTATCACTTTGGCTATGGGAAATGTGTCGATCTATAGAAGTTTTATATTTGAGAAATAAGGACAGCATGTGAAATACACATTTTTTTTAAAGAGCAAAGGGAATAAATGAGAAAGACTCAGAAGGTCCTTGAAAAAATTACTTGCCAACTTTGATTAAAATGACAAGGTATATTCGGCAAATACTGGGGTAATGATATAGAAGTCTCGCTGAAGCTTGGAAGTAGGGGTATGGCTTAGCGGGCAAAGCACTCACTACACATATGTGAGGTATAGGGTTTGGATTCCCAGAGCCCAGGGAAAGGTAGAATGATACAGTAGTGAAAGTATATGTCATCCCAGAACAGGTAAAGTGAGATGGGAGGTGTAGATAAGAGAATCCCCAAGGCAGTGTAGGCCAGCTAGCCTGTTAGTCAGTATTGAGTAACAAGAGACTCTATCAGATAAGGTAGAAAGCAAGGACCAACACTCAAAGTTGTCCTTTGATCTCCACATACACTCTGTGGCTCAGATGCAACCACATTCACACACACACTCATAGCACACACACATGCACATACGTATCACATACACATGCACTCTCATGTATACATATTCTCATACACACATACTGACATGCACATATACTCACATGCACATACATATCACACTCATGTTCACAAACACACACTCACATGCACAGGTACCCACACATACTCACATGCACACATACTTAGACACACGCATGCACACACAATTTTTAAAGTTAATAAAGTAATGTAATCCTGTTTCTTGGAGACTGATCCAGAGGTAAGTATAGACTGCATTAGAGTACAAAGAAGTGGAAATAATTCAAAAGGGTACAATGGCTTTTATAATAAAACCCTGTATCAAAGATAGTGGGTTAGAATCAAAATTGAATGAATAATAAAAGTATGTATGAAGAATTTAAAAGAGTATGTCTTTATTTAAATTGGCAAGATGGGGACAAGAAAATTTAAAATGTGGGTGTGATGGACTTACATTACTAAAATAGAATTATGAAGGACGGGATAATATCTGGCACTCAATTGGCGAGCTCTGAACATTGTAGATGTTGTAGATATGACAAGTGGATAAACCACAGCTATGCAATTGGTAAAGCTTCCTAATTCAGACTCTCTTTAACTCCATTTATGTGAGTGTCAGACAGAGCAAGAAGAAAGGAGCTAACTTCATCCTTTACAGATCATGATTTGATTGTTAGGAAATTTCAATGTTGAAATGAAGTGGGATGTGACATGGAGGGAGAGTCGGTTCATTTATGATGGAAAACACCGTAAGCTCTTTTGCAAGTGTCTTCTAAAATGATATTTTTCTGTGTGCCTATGGAAATATAAAAGTTACAATTGAGCTTCTAGATTAATATATTTGGTCCCTCTCTTTTATATATGATGAAATAAGCAATACAAAATGCTTGAGTAAAGACATTGTGGAGAAAGAGAGTCTAAATTGTAGGTCTCCATTGGATCCCTCCCATTGGAGATCAGGGAACCCTTCAGAAGAGGGGGAGGAAAGATTGTAGGAGTCAGAGGCTGGAGGATGTCAGAAGAACACGACCCACCAAATCAACTAAGCAGGACTCATATGGTCTCACAGATACCCAAGTGGCAAGCACGGGGCCTGCATGGGCCTGCACCAGGTCCTCTGCATATATGTTATGGCTGTGTGGCTGTGAGTTTGGTGTTTTTGTGGGACTCCTATGAATGAGGGTGGGTCGATCTCTGACTCTTTGTCTGCTCTTGGGGTTCTTTTCCTCCTATTGGGTTGCCTTGTCCAGCTTTGATATGAGGGCTTTTGGCTTGTTTTTTTTTGGTTTTTCGAGACAGGGTTTCTCTGTGTAGTTTTGTGCCTTTAGCTCACTTGGTAGCCCAGGCTGGCCTCGAACTCACAGAGATCCGCCTGGCTCTGCCTCCCGAGTGCTGGAACTAAAGGCGTGCACCACCAACGCCCGGCCTTGGCTTGTTTTATTGTGTCTTGTCTTGTAGTGCTTGGCTCTCATCTCTTGGAGGTCTTCTCTTTTCTGAAGGTAAATTGAGGGCGGTAGATCTGGAGAAGAGGGGAGGTTATGGAAGCTGGAAGGAGTGGAGGGAGGGGAAACTGTGGTTGGGATATATTATATGAGAAAAGAATCTATTTTCAATAAATAAAATCAAATAAATTTTAAAAAGAGAGAAATGGTACAATTAAGTGCCTTGTCCTCTTCCCTCTAAAGGTTGGGAAATTACCTTTGATTTAACCAACTGAACTCCTTGCTCCTAAGATTTTGTTTTTGTACTGAATTGCACGGGTTGTGGGGCTCGAGATCCTCAGTTTATAGCCTCTTGCATATGTCCTGATTTCTAAATCTTCCTAGGTTTGAAAAAAAAAAAAACAAACCAATGACTTCTTTGAGTCTGTACAAAACATCTTTAACTTTAAATAAATTATTTTTTTGTTAACTTAGCTAAAAACAAACAAAGAACTGAACTTGCAGGGTAGAGTAGTAGCCATCAAACTACAAGCCTCACCCAGCAGTTCCTGAGTGAATGTAGCCAGTGTCTTTTCCCTAGGGTGCCTTATTTAGCTTCTGGAACAAGTTTTCTTTTAAAACTAGCTGCTTAGTCACTGTTCTTTAAATTTCTCTTTCTTTAATCCGGACTCCATTTTTGCTCATCAAAATCAGAAGGTAGAGGATTTTTGACTTCGGTTTTACTCTTCAGAGCTCATAATCTAGAACCACTGAAAAGAGGAAGGAGGAAATTTTTACTGGCTATGGGCCTTAAACACAGACAAAAAGGCTCAGGTGGGGGTAGTGAAAGTCACAGAACTAAAATCGCATCTCACTGGTGTTCAGAATTGAAGAAAAGCAGCCCAAGGGTTTCATACATAATGTCACACCCTATTACTGGGCTGCAATTTCCCCCTCTTCCAGCAGGGCAAGGAACAACAGCATAAAACTGGATGGTCTTGCATGCTGGAAAACAAAGTCGAATACCGTAGAGCTCTTAGGCTTGAAAGAGTTTGGCCTGATATGTAGACAGCCAGCTGTCACACCATTGCAACATCATCACAGACGTGCTACTGGTATAAAATGCCTGACTTGGTGGCAAATTTTAAAGGACTAAAAGTTCTTTGACATGCCTCCCACTGGAAGGGATCCTCTTCCAATGACTTCATATCTAGGCTGGACTCTGACCACTTTGAATGTAAATAAGAATTCACTTTATCATTCTGAGCGCTGGTCCTTGGGAACCTATGACGCAGGGCAGGAGATGGTACTGATGGCCTTGCCAGGTGGGCCATAAAGAGAGGCCTTGACATTACGTGGCCCTGTCTTTTGCCTTGTTGGTGTGCCAGATTGGAAATCAAACATTAGAACCTTAAAGCTACTGTTCAATTAAATCTGCAGTTATTTGTCTGAAGTTCTCTCTGGACCTTAAATTCCTATACAAATAAACTGTAACTAAATTTACTTAACAGATCAAGACCTAAGGATATATGTGTAAACACCAAATAGTCAGATATCAGCCTACCACTATTCTATGAGTTTTAGCCATTACTGGCATCCAACAGAGTGGACCATACACTAATAAGGCAACCACTTAGCAATAGCCAAACAGATAAAGTTACTTGGCTTTCATGTTCGTTTAGAAAAGCTTGCTAGTCAGATTGAGCGGGATAACTAATTTCCTATGACTCTCGCATGGAGACAACTGAGGAGAAATGGTGAACAGAGAGATGACTGACCCAGCTAGTGGAGGAAGTCACTTCCGGATGACGGAGTAGTAAGGGGAAAGACAGAGGCATGGGAGATTGATGCCAGAATTGTACCAAAACTTTGGGAAATAAAAATGAGAAGTTGGGGATTAGACTGGAGTTGGTGTGCACACCCCAACTCATGTCCATTTTCAGCTAGTGTAAAGATGTGGAGGGAGAAGATTGAAATCAAGAACTCACTTGGAAGGTGACACCAATGCTCCAAATGAGACAAAATGTGACAGTAGAAACAAAAACCAAAAGGTAATTTAAAACCCTCACTCTGTGAGCAATATCTTAGATGGATAAAGGAGGAAAGTTAAGAATATTGATTAAACCTTAATTTTTAGATTTGGTAACTGAATGGATGCTTACAATTGAAAAATAAAGTAGTAGGGAGGATTTAAGTTTAGAAATGTATTTTTTTTAGCAATTTAAAAACATTTTATTTTATGTGTATGGATATCTTTCTCACATGTATGTATGTGTACCATGTGTGTGCTTGGTGTCTGTGGAGGCCAGAAGAGGGAATCCTGGAACTGGAGTTACAGATGATTGTGAGCCACCCTGTGGGTGCTGGGAATTGAACCCAGGTCTTCTGCAAGAGTGGCCAGTGCTCTTAATCTCTGAGCCATCTCACCAGCAGTAACTTGTCTGAAGTTCTATACAAATATAACTTTCTGGAGGTTACCTTCAGAGTTCTATAGTAGCTGTGTGTTGTTGAAACATCTGCTGGATATAAAAATTCTTTTTTTTTTTTTTTTTTTTGGTTTTTTCGAGACAGGGTTTCTCTGTGTAGCTTTGCGCCTTTCCTGGAACTCACTTGGTAGCCCAGGCTGCCCTCGAACTCACAGAGATCCACCTGCCTCTGCCTCCCGAGTGCTGGGATTAAAGGCGTGCGCCACCACCGCCCAGCTGGATATAAAAATTCTTTAGTTTAAGTGTAATTTTAGGGCTCTTTCTTTATTCATATTATATATAATATCAATATGTACACATATTAAAACATATTCACCCACAGAGAGATATTGAAAACTTAGTAATTAGATGTTGAGTATATCAAAATTCAAAGATATCCCAAATAAAACAGCAAAATGAAAGTGGAAAAGGCAAATAAGATTGAAACTCTTAGCAATGCTAATGTATAAAGGGTAGCTAGAGAAGCTATGAGGGGATCTCGTCAGTCAAACATACCATGAAGACCATGTTCAGAACTGGGCTACTCATTTCAGTTGCTTCAAACTCTGTTCACGGACCCCACCCAGTAATCTAGACCTTATTTCAGTGTACTTGTGATTTGACTGCTAATAATATCTAAGTGTTATGTGAATTCAAATAACTATGAATTTAGGTCTGGGGGTAGCCAGCTATAAATATACATAATTGCCTTTTTATACATGTGTATTTATTCTATATTATTCACTTGAATGTTCTCTTTAAAAATAGCCTTTCACCACCATATCAAGTGATCCATTGCTTATTTTCAACTCACTATCAAAAGCCAAATAAAACACAAAGAGTCAAAATAGGTTTCTTTTATAAAATAATGGCGTATTCTAAAGCTATCAAAATTGAGCTAGAAAATTACCAGATTGATAAATATATAATTGACATAAGTGGAAACTAAGAAAAACAGAAATGCATTTTATTTTACTAAGGACTATTGTAATGTCAGAACTTCAGAGGTGGGGCCAGGAGGAGTTCAAAGCTAGCATCCCCTACCTTGTAAGACTGTCTGAAAAACAAGACAAATAAACTAAAAACTCCAAGGAATCACTTGCCTCTGTTATTGTAGTATTTTTATGGAAATAGCATACTAATATACAAGTCTGCTATCCTCCTAACTCAGAGAATATTCAACTATTTGGAGAGGAGAAAATTCTGACATGACTTGTGATTCTACATTTTTTTTATATTAGAGTAGAAATATGTTTATTTTTGCTCACTTTTCTAGAGATCAGGATTTGAAAACAAGGACTTCATTTCTTATTTTTCTCCGAGACCTTCAGTCTCCTGTAAATGGAACATGGTCAATTCCCACTTGTGGAATAACCACAAGGCAATTGGAAGTTAAATTGTTGAGCAGCCCGCATCTAATTGAAGTCTCTCCATTTTAACTATTTTATTTTTAGCACCTGGAGCAGTCTGTAGCTTTTCTAGCCTGTAATCATGTTTATTTAAGAGCAGTGTAGTCTTCAGCAAGAAAATACAAACCTACCGGAACTGCCCTACCGAAGAGTGCTGTAGGCTTAGGATGCTGGTTAGCCTCCATTTCCTTCAGTTACTGCACAAACATTCCAGCCTGGTTTCCACAGCTTCTCTGAAAGCCTTCCCTTCGTATAGTGCAATGGATGTGTGTAGCTACCTGAGCTGAAGGGGTTATCTAAACTGCTTTACTTTTTGGGAAGTTCAAGCTTGAGAATTCTGAGGTTGCTGAGTTTTATTCTACAAGTCATTCCAGAGAATCACCATATCTAAGGCTCCCAGTTTGCCAGAAAACACAGGTGATATGCTTACAGCATCAACACTCTGCTGTGCTAGTTTCCGGGGAGTAAGGATATTTGCTTAGCAGAAACATGTACCTGATCAAAAAGAACTGTAGAGAACCCCTTCCCTGTAAGTGGAGAGTGCTTCCCTCTCCAGGACCCCAAAACACCTTCCTCCCACAGCACCTGCTACAGTTTAAATCTGGAATGTTCTCACATGCCACTAACTGGTGGCTCATTTGGAGAGGTGGTAAGATCCTTAAGAGCTTTGCCCGGTGGACAGAAATAAGGTCGTCAGGAGCATCAAGGACCCTAGCCTCACCCTTTCTAATTTTGCTGTGATGAATCTGACCCTGTTGCTTTTTGAGAAAACTGTGGAGGGATTTTGGAGTTTGGGGCTAGAAAAGGCTGTTGAATGCTCAGAGCTTAATGGAATAGAAACATGAAAGACAGAGATCTGTCCTGGGGTGCAATCTGTTTGCAGCAGCTGGCTTGAGCACAGACCCTGAGCTATCTGTGTAACCCCCCCCCCCATAGGCCAAGGAACAGGGCTCTAATGGAGGACTATAGCTTAATACATACAGTATTTACTAAACCGTTCAACTATTCGGAATCTGATACACATCACTGAGAAAAAACAAAATTTCCCCTGGAGCTTTAATAGTCATTTTCAATGTTTCACTTGTTTTAGAAGTCATTTCCTGATCACAGCTTCAATATTCAAGTGAAAATAGAGGCTTTGTCATCAATCTTTGATGAAAACAAATGAGATGTTTAGTGAGATGAGGATTTTAGATGCTACTTAGTGATAGAATGATTCCCCAAAGAAGTTACAGGTCACACACTGGTGATTCTTATACTAATGATGGGAATCCACAGCTGCCTTCTGAAAACTGCAAAGAGCACTATGTATACGGAGATTCCAGAGTAAAAACTAGTGCAAGCAACTAAGCAAACTTCTGCAAAGACTGGGCATGAATCTGGGGCAACCGTGCAATAATTCATTCTTCCAAAACGTACTGCACAAGTCCCACCACCTGACACACTGTGAGATTAACAACAGCGGCAGTGTTTGTCTAAGTGTCCAGTGGATGACTGAAGCAGGAATGGGAGGAGGCAGTGAGGCTTGCTCAGCATTAGTGAACCTGCTCAGGAGAGGAAGTCAAGCTCTTGCCCCTAAGTGAGCAAAGGAACCTAAAACAACAGTGTCGTCTAGGTAGGTGTGACTTGCAAACTGAATCATTGGGAACTCACATGAAATGATAATACTCAGGCTCCTAAAATTACTTATGGAAAAATTATTGATAAAATTAGCTGGATTTGTGACAAGTATACAGGGATTGAAATGTAGAGGAAATTGTTTTATTATGGTATGATGGTTACCTGTCAACTTCACACAGCCTAAAGTTATCTGAGTGATGGGCATCTGGGCATGCCTATGCGTTGTTGTCTTGATTATATTAATGGAAGTCAGAAGACCTGTCCACTGTGGGTGGGACTATTCCCTGTGAAAGAGGATCTAGGATTGTATAAAGTAGAGCCAAATAGCCGAATAAATTGCCTGTGGACATAATGACTCTAGCTGTTCAAGTTCCCACTGTCTTGACTTGCTGACAATAATGGACCGGAACCTGGAATTGTGAGTCAAATAAGTCCTTTCTTCCCTAAGTTGCCTTGCCAATGTATTTTATTACAGCAACAGAAAAGAAACTAAAACACAGAGATTGCTTTCCTAGTAAGTGAAACTAGCTGTATCCCTACACAGCTTTAGACAATATAGATTGCAGGCAAACAGCACTCAATGGCCTGATGTGCCATACTGCTTTAACAGCATCCATTTCCATCTCTTACATTACCCCAGATGATTTCAGGTTGGATTTGTTTGTTTCAACAAGATAATGACCACATCTAGAAACATAAGGGAATTGATATTACCAGTTGAATATTGCTTATTTAAAATGATTGTGAGTAGAAATGTTTTGAATTTGTAATTTAAAAAAAATTGAGTATCTTCAAAAGAAGATAACATCATGGAGACAAAACTTCAGCATAAACTGAATTTATTAATGCTTCATTTATGTCTAATGCATATAATCTAAAAATAAATTGTATAGAATATTTTTCTTGCAAATGCATGTTGTCTGTGACCCAGAACATGACATCAGGTGTGGAATTCTCCACTTGTGGCACCATCTTAGTGTTTAGAATATTTCACGTTTTGGAATATTTTGCGTTTTTGATTTTTGCATTAGTCTGTGCATGTTTTTTGTCAATGCATTAAAATAGTTGATGAAATAACTTACGCTACAAACTTTATAGTATTTTCCTGTTTAATGAGTTCCTTATCCTTTGGGTGTTTTGAATGCCACACAACATTCTTTCTATATGACTCCATTATAACATTTATTATATTGAATTATTTGTTTATCCTTGTAAACAAAGCTCCTCTTATTTACTGCTTTTATACACATGCTTGTGTGCACACACACAATGTTTATTTCTCAGTGAGTATCCCCCACCCCCTCCTGTATTTTTCTTGTTCATTCTCCTACCCCATTCCTCTGGCTTTCACTATAGGTAACTGAGGGAATCATTACAGCTTCCTGCCTGTTTTCCCATAGGGGATGCAGGTGTATCAATTCTCCCTCTGGAACTTGCTTAACTATGAACATATATCTGTGACTGCCCTCTTAAATTCCCTTCAGTGAAACTTTTGGGCAGCATTTTGCATTGGTCACCTTCTCTGAAGGAGATAGGCTGTTGTTTTCTTTTGAATATGTGACTACTAGCTTGCAATCTGGACATTTTAATACCCAGTCTCATCATACTTTCTCATACCAGACCAAATGATAGACTATGGATTTAAAGAGAGAGAGAGGGAGAGAGTGGATGGGGGGAGATTTTCAACTACTTTACCTCCGAATTTGAAAAACATTTTTTGCTTTTTTTTTTTTTCTTTTTAAAATCCTCTTGTTATAAAGTAGAATGACCTGGGAAGAAGGAACCTCAATTGAGAAAGTCCCTCCATCAGATTGGCCTTGTGGGCATGACTGTGGGACATTTTCTTGATTGTTAATTGGTGCAGTAGGGCCCAGGCCACTGTGAGTGTTGCTAACCCTGGGCAAATACTCTTGGGCTGTACAGGGAGGCTAGCTGAGTGGAAGCAGGAAGCAAGGCAGTAAGTGATGTTTCTCCATGAGCACTTCTTCACTTCCTGCCTCTTGGTTCCTGTTTGAGTTCTGACTGACTTCTCTCAGTGGCAGATTGTAACATGAACATGTAAGCCAAATAAACTCTTTCATCAAGTAGTTGCTTTTTTTTTCTTATTTTATTTTATTTTATTTTATTTTACAATACCATTCATTTCTACATATCAGCCACGGATTCCCTTGTTCTCCCCCCTCCCGCCCCCTCCTCTTCCCCCCAGCCCACCCCCCATTCC